>VZTS01024370.1:17753-79794 GCA_013400795.1 Pluvianellus socialis | reverse complement strand
CCTCACTAATTCTATGATTCTATGATTCTATGATTCATGCCAGACTCTCTCCCCACACCTCTTGAGTGGATGGACCACAAGGCAGGGACTGGGGGTGCAAAGTTCCTCCCACTGTCAGAGAAGATCAGGTTCAAGACCACCTGAGGATCCTGAATATACAGAAGCCTATGGGATGTGACAAGATGCGTCCCAGAGTCCTGAGGGAATTGGCTGATTTAGTTGCCAAGCCACTTGCAATCATACTTGAAAAGTCATGACAGTCAGGTGAGGTCTCCAGTGACTGGGAAAAAGGAAATATTGCACCCATTTGTAAAAAGAGTAGGAAGGAGGACCCTAGGAACTACCAACCTCTCAGACTCACGTCTGTGCCTGGGAAGATCACGGAATCCTACTAGAAGTTATGCTAAGGCACATGGAGGATTGGGAGGTGATTCAAGAAGCCAGCATGGCTTCACAAAGGGCAAGTCCTGCCTGACCAATCTAGTAGCCTTCTATGATGGATTGACCACACCAGTGGACAAAGGAAGAGTTATGGTTGTCATCTATCTGGACTTCCATAAGGCCTTTGACATGGTCTCCACAACATCCTTCTCTTTAAATGGGAGAGATATGGATTTGATGGGTGGACTGTTCAGTGGATGAGGAATTGGTTGTATAGAGTTGGTATTGTTCAGCCTGGAGAATGCTCTGGGGAGAACTTATTGCGACCTTTCAGTACTAAAAGGGGACTTATAAGAGAGATGGGGACAAACTTTTTAGCAGGGCCTGTTGTAATAGGAGAAGAGGAAATGGTTTTAAACTAAACAAGGATAGATTTAGATTAGATATAAGGAAGAAATTCTTCACAGTGAGGGCACACTGGAACAATTTGCCCAGAGAGGTGGTAGATCCTCCATCCCTGGAAACATTCCAGGTCAGGTTGGATGGAGGTCTGAGCAACCTGATGTGGCTGAAGATGTCTCTGCTTATTGCTAGAGGGTTGGACTAGACGACCTTTAAAGGTCCCTTCCAACCCAAAGTCTATGACTTTGATTCTATAATATTGTGTATTGACCACCTCGAATATTGCTGCCAAGAGTTGTATTCCTTAAGAGAGAGCTGTCCCCTAAAGCTGGACGCTTATCCAGGTTTTAGTCAGCTTTGAAGCTGATTATGACTTTGACACCTTGAATCAAGGTCAGAGCACAATCCTTGGTTCCAACTCAAGAGAAAATGATGAATACATCTGAGGAAAATAAGGATTAGTCTCAAATTACTATTGCTTACAATGCACTCTGCTTGCAGACAACATCATTAGTTCACATGAGGAGTAGAGGAGATGTATCTGACAAACAAACACATTTATCTGCCTTGGTTATAAGAGTACCTTTCCTTTTTTAAATTAGTATAGAACTTCCACCTTTTCAGATCATCATGGTTCACTGTGGTAAACGTAAGTAAACTCATGCTTTTTGTCCTTTCCCACAATGATGATTATAATTCATAATGACTTTGTACTTGATTTACAAGAACCATACATGTCTGACAGGTTATTGACTCTGTCATGATGGTTATGCTGCCAAGGTGTTCACATTTGCTCAGATGCCAATATTTTCATTGGCAATATTATTTATGGATTAAACTTTTTTCCAGTTTTCAGTTTTCTAGTCTTGCTCGTCTCTCCTGCAAGCAAAGGGGAAAAGCTAATTAATACTTTTGATGAATAATTATGAATTTTATAAAATTTGCAGCATTAATATTGTTGGAAATGCTTTATGCTAGCAAAAGAATTTATCTTGAGATATTAAAGGATGTGATACAATATATACAGTGTGATATGCATTAAATGTTACATGTTTTGCGTCAGAAGTCTGTACAATAAAATACATTGGTTTAGATACTGGATATAGTAAACTTTCTCCATAAACTATATACTTTTTCATACTAAGGTCTGGGGTACTTCACTATCAGTTAGAAGAAGGTAAATACACAAGCGATGATGTGACCAGCTCAGGATAATACATGAAGTTTATCACCACAGTTTTGAGGAAGCCTACTTTAAGGGTAGGACAAAGAAGCTATTTTTGTTTCATCTGAAGCAGTGAAAATAGGTACAAAGCAGTCAAATCCTCTTCTCACGCTTAGGTCTTGTTCTCACTAACTTACCAAAAATTTGACCTAAACACTGAGGGCTTTTGTGTTAACCACTGACACTTCATTATATAGTGAGGTAACAAAGACAAATCACTGTCTTCCTGTCAAGTATACTGGAAAAAAAAGATTAAGAGCTATAAATTATAAAATTGAAATAGTCTTGAAAATGCAAACATTTTCTGGCAGAAAGATAGATATACAGCAAATAGTACACAAACTCAGTCTGATTTTAGAGGTTTTATAACATGTAGTGCAAGTCAAGGACCCCATTCTTTTCTGTGTCTCAATAAGTTCTGCTTTGTTTTTCATCTTAATATACTTGTTTAACACTGTATCTGTTGTCACCCTAGTTTGAATAACAAAAAGCTCTAAGCAAACCTTTTCTTCAGTTTTGATTCACAGTTGTCTGAACATATTTCTCTTGGAAACATCATTTTGAATGGCATCAAAACCCAAATAGGATACTAAAACTCCACGTTTAATTTTCACCTTGCTTACGGTTTCAGTGTTCAACATTTTGATTGCTGGGAAAAGCACAAATTGACCTGAAGCAAATGCTCATGTGCCATTGAACATACAAAAGATACAACGTATTTGTTGCAGACTCATATAGAAATAAGAAACTTGCATTAATTTAATAGGAGTCCAATATTTCCCTCCTGCTTCTTGTAATGTCATCGTAGAAGAGTAACTCCTTCTAGAATGCCATTAATCAGCAAGCAAAGTCTTGTGTTAAGAAAAAAAAAAAAAGAGGAGAGAATATCCAACAGCATCAGTCTACAAGCAAAATAAAACACACTGTGTCAACTTTCAAAGCCTGATTGAGTTAACAGATATCATCTTTATACTTTCCTTCAGACTGACTGAAGTGTGTCTCTTAGGAATATATGAAATTAGAGCCTTATTTTAACAATCTTATTTGATGAAAATTAACTTTGAAGCTGAGTAAAGACAGAGAACTAAGATTTACTAGAATTAGCCTTGAAAAAAAGAATTAACTGTGTAAGAAGGATTTATAGCATCCAAACTCATATCTTACAGTATTATCTTGTCAGCAAACACCAAGAGCAGATACAGCAGGGAAAGCATAAGTACTCAAGGAGAACTGGGATAATTGATCCTGCCTTCTAGCATCCTGATCACTAGCAATGATTAGCTTAAGATTCTCCTGAACAAACCTAATAGATTTTCAAAGAGCAACTATTAACAACAATATATTTAGATAGATGTGGAAATTTGGGTCCTTTGGAGATACCATATACTTCCAGCATTTTTCTAACCCAGAACAAAAGAACAAATGGTTTTAGAACTTATTTCAGTTCTTGTATGGTTTATGTATGGTTTATATTGCAGCCCAGAACTTTAGGGCTGCAGTCCATGAAGTGAAAGTGTTAAATCATACGTAAGCAAAATAAAATAATCCCTTTCTAATAGCAGTCCAGTAAGAGTTCAGTTTGTGAATATTGAAAGCAATTCCTGGTTTGCATAAAGAGGCTATATCAGTTTACTGCATAATCTCTGTGCATGTGCTTTTTTTTATTTTTTTTTTTTTGGTAACAGCAAATTTATGAAGGGCTCAAGAGGCATGCTATAGTGCATACAAAACTGCAAAACAGCTTAAAGGGTAAAGTGCTTAAACAGGGAAGGGCCTGAACTGAAGCAAAAGAAAGGTCAGGCTCCTAGAGAGTTTAGCAGAGAAAAGTCTATGCATAGAGGATAATTTATGACTTAAATGAGACAAGGACATTACTGAAACTGGCATGACAATATCCAGGTCCAAGAGGGATGCTCAGATTCTACAGTCTCAGGTATTTTATAGGCAGATTCACGGAAAACAGAAGTCTAAGTTTTATTGGCATCAATGCTAATCCTGTGCTATAGTTAATAACGCTATTTTCTAGCAAGGACACTACCTAAAAGTTCAAGCTCCAATTTACCCACAGAACTAAATTCTCTTGAAGACAAGCAGTATTTTACACTTCTCTATGACTTTGTATATTCATAAATGAGCTTATACATGTCAAATAATCAGTTGCCCCATTAGAAAAGTAAAGCTATCAGTCATCAGAATTTTTCCTTGCTGCAGCATCTCCTCCACAGCTCTGTGAAGCTGAGGACATAGTGTTATGTGTACTCACTGGGAAATTAAGGAGCATCATGTTCACACCATGAAAGAAAATTATGTTTCTGCTTGGTAGATTACATATCTGTCACAACACACTGATCAGTCTTTCAGTGCAACACTCCAAGTCCACCCAGAACAAAGAATACAAATGCCATCACAACACACCACAGAGCAGCAAAAAACAGCTTTGTTTGTGAAAAAAACAGAGTGACCAAAAAAATGCCCCGTAATGGAGCAGAGCCTGTTAGCACAATCCTTTCCTCCACGCCATGCCCACCGTTTCTGATGTTCACAAACAAAGATGGTCACATACATTTGGTGCAGTGCTTGCCATAAAGAATTGGTATTGGTATTCAATGTATTTTTGGAAATGTAATCAGAGGACTAAATTTAAACTTTAACCTACAGTAAAATCAGACAGGTTTGCAAGTCTCAACTGACCAGATCTGCTCTCCCCAAAATTCCTAATTTTAACGAATATATTTGTAAATTATTTTCCACAGAATAACTACCCTGTAGAGGAGGGAAATACAAGCTAGCTGCAGCTTTTCTTAGGGTGTGTGAATATTTAGTGAAATCCTCCTACTTGATTAAAACCCACCAATCACAGGACAGGAAGAGTCAGTGAATCTTATGTTATCTCACGCAGCTCTTCAAAATTTATCATTCTGATAAAATGTAGGTGATTCTTACCTTTGGGTTTTTCACTCCCTTGCTAGTCTGATATTAAGAGGAGCACACAGCAATGTGCCCAGGTAGCCAAGAAGGCCAATGGCATCTTGGCCTGTATCAGGACTAGTGTGGCCAGCAGGAGTAGGGAAGTGATTATGCCCCTGGACTCAGCACTGGTGAGGCCGCAGCTCGAGTGCTGTGTTCAGTTTTGGGCACCGCAGTACACGAGAGACATTGAGGTGCTGGAGCATGTCCAGAGAAGGGGAACAAAGCTGGTGAGGGGTCTGGAGAACATGCCTTATGAGGGGAGGCTGAGGGAACTGGGATTGTTTAGCCTGGAGAAAAGGAGGCTGAGTAGAGACCTTATCACTCTCTACAACTACCTGAAAGGAGGTTGTAGTGAGGTGGGGGTTGTTCTCTTCTCCCAAGTAGCAAGTGATGGAACAAGAGGAAACGGCCTCAAGTTATGCCAGGGGAGGTTTAGAATGGATATTAGGAGAAACTTCTTTACCGAAAGGGTTGTCAAGCATTGGAACAGGCTGCCCAGAGAGGTGGTGGAATCACCACTCCTGAAGGTACTTAACAGACAGGTAGACGTGGTGCTGAGGGACATGGTTTAGGGGTGGTTTTGGCAGTGTTAGGTTGATGGTTGGACTCGATGATCTTAGAGGTGTCTTCTAACCTAAGTGATTCTGTGATTCTGAGATAACATGAAGTTTAAGGGAAGAGATTGCCTTTTATGCTGCAGAACTTTGTCACTATAGAATATGTAATACATCCTTCTAAATGTATTGATTTTGACCTACCTAACTCTTGAAAAAATTGAACTAGGATCACTGAGCTGCACCAAACCCCAAGAAGGTCTTGCCCTGTTAGGGCAGAGGTATTTTACCCCCATCCTCATATTCAGGACCCCAGCCAAGGGACAAGGCAAATAGTCAAGGCTTTGCAACCTGACATCCATCAATCAACCTTCACTACGGACTCACACGAGGTGGCCCTCCACTCAGCACGCCCCCTTTCTGGATTTCTCCCTTTGGGGCAGCTGATCCATCACCATTCACAGCCCAGGAATCCCACAGATGGTATTTGTCTTATCTCACTTGAGATATCTAAAGGTTAGACATCTAAATCTGAGCTGGTCACCCTAGGCTCTTTTTTGTCAATGGAGAGAAATAGGTCAGAGAGATGAATCTCTGGAGATGCTTATCTTACAATGGTCTGAATTATCCTTTAAATTAAGCCTGTTCTATGATGTTAGAGATCAAGTTTATGTTGTACTGCCTTATAGCTAATCCTTATATTAAGGTATATTAACAGAGTCTCAAACAAAAGACCTGTGACCATGGTATGTCTATAGTTCTATGCTTTATTCAAAGTAGATCCTCTTCTTTTCTCCTGTCAAAAATTCCTGTATTTTTAACTCTACTTTGGGTCTGAGATGGAGAAATAGTCACTATTTATATTTCATATAGTATTTTCTAGGTTTTATCTATACCAAAAGCCTTGTAAGCTCTTCAGAATTTGTAATTTCCACAGAAACTTCACATATAAAATAAAAAATTTAGACATTCTAGAGACTGAAAATAATTAATTTTAAAATCAAAAATAGAACTGGTGGATAAAATGTATTGTATTCTTGTACGTTTTACTTTCCTAGGCACTATTTCAATACAAATATTTTCTCCATAATGTGCTGAATGGAATAAAAGAGGTTGAAAAAACAAAGCAAAGCAGTATCTCACAGTACTAAATTCTAATGAATGCAAAGACCTTGAAAACATCAGTGGCTCTGCAAGCTGAATGCTGATCCCTTTGATAGAATATGCAGGAATAAAATGGTTAGCAGTTGAAATGCTGTGGCACAATAATAATTACTTTGCACCTGTAATTCTATTTCTCATTTCCCTATTTACTGTCTGATGTTTTTGTTTATCCCAGAGTCTTATTCCACTCTCTTCATTTGTAGTCTGTTTCTGGAAAATAGCTTATGCTGAATGCTGAAAGACATAAAAGACCATAATGATAAATTAAACAATATTTCTTTCTCTGTTTTTTACCTAAGCAGGAAAGGTTCTGGTCTTCTTATTTTTTCCTCTTTGTCTATGTATTTTTTTACATAATTAATTCCTGTGCGAACTCTCAGGGTTTGTTCCCATCTCATTTATATAAAACCTCAACTACCTTTGGCAGTTGTTAACATTATTACTTTACCATCACCATTGTTGTTAGGGTTGAAATTATGTTGTGTAAATGAATAAACTTGTATGGAACTTATCTGAATGGAAAAAAACCAAACCAAAACAAGCCAAAACATAAGGTTTGAAAAATCAGTATTTCTGCTCTGGATGGCACATAGGGGTTTGCTACACAATAGTCACAGAAGAGATGTTCTGAAGGCAAAGGAAGATCTCAGTTGATCAGTGACGACTAAATTTTGGCTAAAACACTAAAGTTGGATGCACAAAAAAAGTAGCAGTTTTAAGGACTGAGAGAAATCTGAAGAGAAAAAGTGAAAAATTTAACTTCTCCAGAATAAGTGTAGATTCAGTTTTGTTTATAGAGAGGAAAATCAGGCTTAAACATAGTGTGGAATTTGGATAAAGAAGTAAAGTCTCTGTGCTCAAAAAACAATTAAGACTGGCCTTGCTACCTCTTGTGCAGGCCAGGGAAATGAAGACTCACCTGGCCAGTACGGGATGCAGATAAGGAGGGGGTCCTGTGTAGGCAGGACAGCCCTGCTTTCCGTCAGCGAAGACAAGGTAACAGCAACTTGTGTAGTTCTTTTTCTTTGAAAGGCTAGTGTGCCCAATGACTGACCTCTGCCTCATTACCTGTGAAATGCTTATTAAAGTTGACACCCCTGTATGTGCTAATGAAGATCCTAGAGATCATGCTAAACATATATGACTATAGCACTCGTCTCTCCACCCAAATCATACTATATGTCACCTAGGGGGGGGAAACCTTGTAATTTGTGGGATAAAGAGACAGAGCAAATGACTTAAATTGTGAGAGAAGAATCTGAATACCTGACAGACCAGTTGACAGGCTGCGTTCTCTTCCTCCACCCCAGGCAGGGTCACCATTTGGGTCAGCACTGTGCATTTCACCCTCTGGTGAATGTTACCCCTGGGTTGTTATATTATTATTAATTTTGCTAGCAATATTAACCTTAAGTAGTAGTGGTATTGTAGTCAGTGAATTTATCAACGGCAAATCTGGTCTGTGGCTCTTAATAAATAACTAATTTTGATTTTTGTGAATCTGACTCAGTGAAAGTCCTTTGCTGGGACTCTGATCAACAAATCAGTGAAAGTCCTGGGACTCTGACAGATGAAGATCAAAACTATATTCTTTTTTAACACAACACATAGGCATCAGAGTTTGGTTTCCTGAATGGTTATGATCATTTCTGGCCATTGTGTCTCACTCTTAAAAGCTAAAGCTTGTGTGACATCCTTGGGAGCCCTGCAGCAGACCTTGATCATGACCTGGGGACACATCTTCGTCAGAGACAAAGTTGTCACCAATAAGATAAGGCAATAGTAATGAAGATAATGTCAGAGCAAATGACCAGAAAAATACCCCCTAAAATCACCCACCAAAAACCTTGGCCATTTGGAGATGTTTTAGCCATGTACTTCTGACACTGCCAGGAGGAAGAATTGCGTAGTGTCAGCCTAGGATGGGTGGCCACTGAAGAGTAAGGAAGTAGCCTTGGAAGGCGAACCTCCTGGCAGCAGAGTAACACTGGACTGACTTCTCATTTTCTGTATGTCATGGGCTGAGAGGTGCCCCATAATGTCAATTAGTGATCAGCTAATGATTGTTTATTATATAATGATGTTCCTGTGCATTCAGCATAGTCTGTCGATTGTTCCTTGGTAGTAGAGGAAAGAAAGCTTGAAAGGAGAAGACAATCCCAAGCACAAGACAGAAATGTGAATACTTATAAGCAGACTTTGACTGAAGACTATAGTGGTACCATTGAGCATTGGACATCGAGTTAATAGACACCTACCTGACCTATAGTCAGGAACAGTAATAAGAGGTTCAGGATGTGCCCTGAATGAAGGATGAGATATGTTGCTTTCATGAAGAAGAAAGAAGAAAAAATCCTGAGCCTCTCTTCACCACACCTATCTTCCCTTCCTTTTAGATGTACTTTATATATTTGTATAGGTTGAAAGTTAATTTATTTTCTCCAGGGTCTTTAAATATTTTCTATATGAATACCAGCATTTAGGCAAACCATAATTATACTCTTTTTTCTCTCAATATTTCAGGCAACAAAGTTTGCGCTCTCTGTTTTCTGTATTTTTTCCTCCATTTACCCCTATTCTTCAGCAAACTTTTTCACTGTAATCTGTTTGTCACTTCTATGGCTTGGTCTCTCTTCTACCAAAATATAATGTTGATAGATCAGCATCACCAAATCTTTTAGAGCCACTTCAGTGTCACTTCTGAAGCGGCTGCAAGAATTATTGCAAAATCTTCTCCCTTTGTAACTGCTGGGCTCCCATCTAACTATTCACCTGATGACTGAAAGAATTAAATTTTAGCTTCTTGTATGACTGAATTCAGTATTAAGCTGTGTCATCCAGTAACACATTATCGGCTACATAGCAATTTTCAGGAAGGAGTAAAGGCTTAATGGTTGGGAACGTGCACACAGTCGAGAAAGCAGAGAAAAAACACGTCAAGAGAGGACCAAAGGAAGAAGAGAGCTTATACAAAAGGGCAACCTAAAATAAAGAGCACATGAACTAGAAAGTAAAGCAAAACAAAGCCAAAAATATGCTAAAGAATAAGAGACCTGGCTTCAGAAGGAACATTTTTGAGCACTGTGACAACCAGTATACACACTGAGAAACATTAAGAAAAAGGTACCACAATTCCCATATGTATTAGTTGGGTAGATCAACCACCAATTATGCTACCCTTATCTAGTGAAGGACATTAGTAATAAGTAAAGGCCCTCCCTTTCAAGACATTCCCTGATAGTCTTGTAACACCCAAGCACAACACGACTGAGAAGTTAGTTTATTTCATCTTCAGAAAGTAATATTTTTTATTATTATTATTTTATTTTAGAACTATCTGAGGGCTTAGAAATTTGCTAGACTCTTCTCTTGCCTATTGATGTTTAAATCAATAATCCACTCAAGTAATAGGCAGAGAACAAAGTTAAGTAATTTGTGAATACCTTTTGTAAATAAGGGCAGAATTGCTATAATAACAGCAGAAGACATTCAGTCACTGTAACAAAGATGTGGCAACCATATAAAAGGCTAATGAGGGAATTCAATTTCAGCTGCATTTCATTAAACTTAGCCTCTCCTCACCGCAAGGAGGAAAAAAAGATAAGTGGCTAATTAGGCAAAATCTAGGCTAATATTTCCCTAACTTGGAAGTCAATTTTGTCCAAAATAGGTAAGAAAGATCATAAAAAAGACATAGAGAAGGTGAAGAGCATAAACAAAGGAAAAATGGCATTGGTCTATACTGCTATATCAGCATTTAACTTCTTCAATGTGCTGGTAAGTTCCCTGGTTTCACTGGACTGAGATCTTTGATGAGTGCTATGCATTTCTCTAATGTGGCTTTTTGGTTGAGTCCCATGACTAAACTATCAATTTCCCTCCATTCCGTTTTCCCTTCTTCTTTCTGTTAGAAAGGCTGGAGTTTGTAGGAGAGTCTCAGCCATCAGGGACAACAGTTATGGTCAGATATGGGCTGATAATTCAGGAAAAGGCCAGTGGGACGTAGTATGAAGTCTGTAATTATTAACAAGAACATTGCTGAGGCAAAGAGGCCCAAGTTTGACATTTTGGGCAAAAATAGCTTTAGGGGAGGATTATACACCAATGCTTTCAGAAGTGCTTTGTTATCTCTGCGTATAAAGCACTTAGAAGAAACAAAGTGTTTCCATTAGGAATGCATTTTCTTTGACTAGTATTGAAATACAGGAAAAGAGATAAAACTCCAAATCATTCTGTTACAATTACTTAGGTAATATGCTTTTAAACCCCAGTCCAAGTATGTCCTGTTCCTCCAGCTGCTGAAAGTGGAAGGTTGTCACCTGGATTTATAAGCCTGCCTATTACAAAACATTTATGGGCCGCTATAACTACTGGCCCCTAAAGCAAGTCAAAACTGATATTTAACTTAAGTAGTTTATCCCTTATTCTCTGTTAAAATGCAAGTATTGCTTTGTAGCTCTGGGCCATCAAAGAATAGAAATACATGACATGAAAAGTTCCTATACACTTTTTTTATCTCCTTTCTTTTTTCTTTTTCTGTTCCCAGAAGAATTTATCTTTCAGTCATGCTCAGTGTCATTTTTCACAATTGAGTAGCTTTAGCCTAGTTATAAGAAATGCTCTTTTGGGCTATGAGTAATACTTTAGGGATTTTTTTTTTTTTATTGTGGGGGAACAGGCATAGAATCCAACCCCCTTGCTAACACTAGGGGCAGGAGGTCAGGTGTAATTTGTTCATTTTAGATTTCTAGCCAAATAAATGTTGTTTTTCCGAGAAGGTGCCACTTCAAAATGAAAAATTAGAAGAAAGCAGTTGCTGTATTTGAAGACATAAAGCCACAAATAATCTTAAGGGAAAAGAAAATATTTTCCATTTAAGTGGGTTTTGTTTCTATCTAGGAAATTAGTTGGTGTGATTTATTTTTTTTTAATCAACACTAACTTAAAAAATATTTCAAGTCCTAATTCAAACAACAAAATAACTTGATATTTTAAAATATATGCAACTGTGTCATTAGAGGGTGAGGAGACAACAATATTGAAGTGTTTTGTTAAAATTGGAATGCACATTGATTTATATTGACAACCTTACACATAGGTCTTTGATTAAAAATCCTTCGAAATTTTAGGTTTTGCTGTCCAATCACACTACAACAGTATATGAACTTCTCAGTTGCTAACACACTTGTTCTTGTGTGCTTGGAAAGCATTGTTAGCCCCATTTAATAGATGAAGACCTCATCCCAGTGAGGTATAAGCACTGTAAGAGATACAAATGACAAAGTAATATGGAGAGTGAGTAATCAAGCTCAAGTTTTCCTAGCAGAGATAATTAAAGGCTATTTGCTTTATCATGTACTTTGTTCGGTTTCCTATTACCATTTATTTTTATTACTAGCAAAACCACAAAGGACCTTTTTTGGTGTTTTTTTCCAAATTTGGAAAAAGTCAAAGTGACTCACTTTAGCCATGAAAAAAGTCTAAACTACAGATTATCCACTTATTATTTTTTCTCAGTGTTGAAACTGTTTATTTTGAAGTATCCCAATGCCTGCTGTTATAAAATATTTTTGAAGAGGTGAGACCCCAAAAACATTTTGAAATGCTCAAAAGCATTTTTGTTTTGTTTTGTTTTATTTTTACTCAAAAGCAAAGTGGAAACAGCACTATTAAAGCAAAGGCTTCCTGGCTCACCAATTCTTCTCTCTGGCATTTTGAAGTCCCAAACCATTGTCTTTGCCAGACAGCAGCAGAATAATTTTTTAAGATCATATCCTACTTTTCTACAATTGTGAAAAATCCTGTTTGATTAGGGTTATGTGTAATACTTCAGTTTCTCATTCCAGCATATCTTTCCATTCACTTCAGGCTCAAAAGAAACTAACATATGTTTTCACTGTGGATCATTTATGGATAAGAAAATATTTGAGTTGTTTTAGCTTTGTAGTACTGTCACTCCCATTAGGGAAAACACGGTAGTTAAGTAAATGACAAAGCTACTCACTCTAGACTCCTTTGGCAATATACGAGGATCGTCTGACTTAGTCTGAGCATGGTTTGGGCAGCTTAAGATCTGGAAGCATCGCTCTCTAGTATCAACTGTAAGAGTCCTTTGGGTGACTTAAGTGAGAAGATTAAAGTTAAGGAAGATCAATCAAGATTGACCAACTATTGATTATAAATTGGTTCCTGTTTTATCTTCTGCAAAATGGAAAGCATGGACTGCCAGCACAGCTTTTGCTGCTTAGAGGCTGGTTTGTGGCGTTCGGATTGACACCTTGTTTGTTTTGGGAGTTTTGGGGTGATTGTTTGGTTTGTTTTTTGTATTTTTTTCCCCATGCGGGATTTTTTTTTTGTTGCTTTCATTTTAATGAGCACAAAGGAAATTCAAGACTCTTGATTGCTGGATACTTCCTTTACCCTGGGAGCCCTCATTCACACGAGGAAATTCACTTACTTAAAGGATTGCTATTGTAAACACTCAGTCACTGTAACAAGGGTAGCACAGCCTCCTCCCCAGCACTTCCTATAACAGTTTAAATAGCACTAAATATGTACTTTATGGTAGCTAGCATAATGCAACAGACAATGTGATGTTTCATCTTACGAAGTGAGATCAGGTGCCCCCCATGAGCTTGGCCAAGTACCTTGGGAACTGGTACTAGGTTTTTGGGTCAGACTCAGTTAATGCTCTCGGTTGCAGCTCAAGTGGAAAACAAAATCAGGCCCAGCTACAAAAGCATGCGGACCCAGCTCTCCAGTAAGGAGGAATACTGATATTTCAACATGGCTGTACATGCCACTTCTTATTGGTAAGGAACAACCTGAGGGAAGTCCTGTGACTTCTGGTATACAACAGCGTGTTTGTAAAACACAACTGCCTCATTCAAAGTGTATTTGGTTACGGGCAGACTCAAACATGAGGAAGATGCTGATCCAAAGCACCTCCTCTATTTCAGGTAGCAAATTTTTTATTTTATCATTACCCTCCCCTCTTCTCCCCCCTCAATCCCATTAGTTTAACTTGGCCAAAGTTTTTCTGTGTGCTTTTGACTATTGACACAGAAAGACTATTTTACACAAGGAAGTTGATTTGTCTTTAAACCACAGTTACAAAAAGATGTCACAAAGCCTGGAAAGAAAATCTCACAGTAACAGTAGTTTCAACAGGCTCAGAGATGCCTTCTTGATGACACTGTAAACAAGAGTGACAAGATCCCTTGCTGAATAGTAACAGGAAAAGAAGATGAAGAAATAGCAGGGAGTTTATAGAAACAGTGTTAAATGTAGCTCCTTGGTTATACTTCCAACTGGAAAAAATTCCTCTTCTGTTCTTGTTTTCGGATCTGATGATAACGACTGTCACTATTATGCAGCGTCCCATTTTCTTTTAATAACTGCAAAAACATAATGCGATTTATTTTACAGCATTGATAAATTCTTAAGAAAATGAAAGCACAATTAACCTGAGCTGGTTAATCTCTTATACATCTTAATTTAGTATATTCTCCTTTCTCAGAGTGAGCTTGACCCTTGCATAATAGCCAGTGATTGTAAGGCCTGTGATGAAGAGATCCTTTCAGAGAGAGATAAGTGAATCCTGGAGAGCTGGAAGATTTGTAAAATTAGTTCAACACCGAACCATTCACTTAGTCCTCAAAAAAAACCCAACCCCCTTTAATGTAAAAAATAATTGCTCATGAACAAATTGAAAAACCCCCACCCCCAAAAACAAAAGACGTATTTAGCTAGAAATAAACAGAAGCACAGCACGTCTTGTCTTCTCATTCACGGCTTCTTTATTCTGCCTTAATGTAAATGACAATCAGGTCTTTGGTATTCATCTTCCATCCAGTTTATGCTGTATCTTTTTTTTTTTCTCCCCCTTTTTAACCTTATTTTTAATGGATTTTCTTTAACCTTTTGTGCATTGGTGGAGATAAATCAGGAATGAATTTGGACCTGGTCTTCCTCTGTATAGATTATGATTTGTATCATGCAAACTGAGCAGAATCACTTGGAGAAATAGGAGATGCCAGTCAGGAATATAAATAGGAATTTTCTCAAGAAGGTGACTGGACTAAGACTATAATTTTCCAAACAGTGTGCTTGTCTTGTGACAAAATAAGTATAATCAGATCATGAAACATAATAGCTTTTATAATAGCTTTTTAATGCCTTTTTGTTTGTATGTTTTGAGAGATGTGCATTCCTATAAACCTCTCTGAGAAAGGAAATAATAAAAAGTATTAGAAACGTATTGCTGCAAGTTCTTCCTGCAAGATACGTCCAGACTAATATTACTAAGGTATTACTAAATTAGATGGGTATATAAAAATATTTAATCAAAATTAACAGAACGGCAACCTAAAAATGTATATCCTCTTTAAAAAAGTATAATCACGTGCTCGCTGCTGACACAAGTACGTACATGCCTTTACAGAGTCAGGGCCAAGTACTTGAGGAAAATCTGACTGTTGTGTGTGTCTTCTCTCCAGCCTGGCTTACAGATTTCCAGTTTCCTTCTTCTGCTACAGTACGGCTGGAATTCAAATTCTCTCATACTTCAAAAATATTTCAGTTAATGCAGATTGAATGTGTACTGCAATGTTTCCCTAGAACAAAACTTCAGAATGCAAATCCTCCTGTCAAATAGAGGATTGCTTAGATATAGAGTAAAATACATGAGATGAGAACCTTAGTTAGACTTCCAGCCTCCTGTAGTGTGTGACTTTCTTACCAGCCTGAACTGGGCTTTAAAGAAACTAGGGATGCTTGGAGAAAGTGGAACTGCAAGTGCATAAACATATATATATATCTATATATATATATGTGTATACATGTATGTATTTCTAATTCCAGTGGGGAGAATTGATAATTCTCAAGAGAGGAAAAAGGTCCTGTGAAGCTCAGGTTGATTTGCAGATGTAATATTCTACATTTACTGGCTATGAGCTACTGTAAAGATCTACATCCTACAAAAAAAACCTGCTGCAACTCTTCATCTTTCCAGGAAGCTCCCCCCCTTGCTATTTCCTTATTTCCATTCCTCTTACCTGCTCATAAATTTTAGGTACGGACCGCCATAATCCTTGTGCTTCCTTCAGAATCGTTTGATCTTTACATCTGACCTTGCATTGCAGTGGCCCAGACATTGGAAACAATTGATCCTACCTGAAAGCCTGATTATTTCTTTTTGAGACTCAACACAGACTGAGCATTGCCTTATTCAAGCCTCTTGTGATTCAGGCACAGAACTAGGTGGCAAGACGAAAAAAAAGCAAAACACTCTAGAACAGAAGGGCTTCACCATCACTGTGGTCAACACGGTGACATGCTGGTGCATGCCTCAATCCATTTGAGGTACATCCATGGTGGAGAATGGCTCTTGGTGGTTCACCTGTCCCTCTGTGGGCAACCCATGTCTCTGTAGAAAGGGTAACCCCAGCACCTGGCTATCTTCTGCAGTGTTCCACAGGGCTCAGTGTTGGGGCCAGTATTGTTTAATAACTATATTGATGATCTGGATGAGGGGATTGAGTGCACCCTCAGTCAGTTGGCAGACGACACCAAATTAGGCGGGCGTGTTGATCTGCTTGAGGGTAGGAAGGCTCTCCAGAGGGATCTGGACAGGCTGGATTGATGGGCCAAGGTCAATGGGATGAGGTTCAACAGGCCAAGTGCTGGGTCCTGTACTTTGGTCACAACAACCCCAGGCAGCGCTACAGGCTTGGGGAGGAGTGGCTGGAAAGCTGCCTGGCAGAAAAGGATCTGGGGGTCCTGGTCGACAGTAGGCTGAAAATGAACCACCAGTGTGCCCAGGTGGCCGAGAAGGCCAATGGCATTTTGGTCTCTATCAGGACTAGTGTGGCCAGCAGGAGCAGGGAAGTGATTATGACCCTGGCCTCAGCACTNTTATGCCCCTGGACTCAGCACTGGTGAGGCCCCACCTCGAGTGCTGTGTTCCGTTTTGGGCACCGCAGTATAGGAGAGACATTGAGGTGCTGGAGCGTGTCCAGAGTAGGGCAACAAAGCTGGTGAGGGGTCTGGAGAACAAGTTTTCTGAGGAGTGGCTGAGGGAGTTGGGATTGTTTAGCCTGGAGAAGAGAAGGTTGAGGGGAGACCTTATCACCCTCTCCAGCTGCCTGAAAGGAGGCTATAGCGAGGTGGGGGTCCATCTCTTCTCCCAAGTAACAAGCGATAGGACAAGAGGAAAGGCCTCAAGTTGTGCCAGGGGAGGTTTAGAATGGCTATTAGGAAAAACTTCTTTACTGAAAGGGTTGTCAAGCAGTGGAAAAGGCTGCCCAGGGAAGTGGTGGAATCATCATCCCTGGAGGTATTTAAAAGACGGGTAGACGTGGTGCTGAGGGACATGGTTTAGGGGTGGTTTTGGCAGTGTGAGGTTGATGGTTGGACTTGATGATTTTAAAGGTCTCTTCCAACCCAAGTCATTCTATGATTCTGTAAAGCACATTGAAATCCTGTTTTATGTTTTGGACAGATACTGTTATTGACTCAAAGGGGTGGTTCCACCTGAGTGACAGGTGGCAGTGAGGGTCCTGTGCTGGGTCCCCAAGGCTTGGGCTGCCCATCACTCTACCATGCAAAATCAGCAGAGTGACAGACCCTTAACGAGAATGGCTGTAGCAGGCAGAAGTCTAATAAAAGTAATCCTATTTACAGCTTGCCTTGAGATGTTGCTGTGAGTTGAAAAGTTCACCTCTAGCAGTTTCCTGGGCCTGTCACCTTTTCTGCCATTTCCCTTGCATATAGCTCAAAGGCGTGGGTTTTTATTAAATATGAAATGCAAGTAATAAAGGAAAAAAAAAAACCAAACTAAAGTATGTTCTTGAATATGGCAGGAGTCCCACCTCTCGGAGTTTAATGGCAGCACGTTTTTGTCTCCCTGACAGAGAGACAAAGCAATTCTTATAAACCTAATCTACAATATCACATACCCTTTGTATGTGGCTGATATTATTATCTGCTATCCATGGGCACTCAATCCTAACTTAATTAACTTGGCAAGCAGAAGTATTGTGCTGTGGCACAGTCAGTGTCTGTTACGCTCACAGACCATCCTACCCAGCTGGGTGTCAAGACTTTTTAGCTGTCTACACTTACTTTTGATCTGTGTGACATACAATAAATCCAGTCAGCAACCCCATAGAGCTTGGCTTTATATCACCACTTTGAGGAATGGACAGACTGCTTTTTTTTTTTCCCTTTTCTGTAAAATTAAAAGCCTTCTCTGCTCACCAGATGAACCCAAACAGAGCCTTATTTTTCACTATTTTATTGTATTTCTTAAACCATTGTATAGAAGAGGAGAAAATAAGAACTAAGAATAGGCACTGGCATGGCACATTAACATTCATGCAGTAGTGGATTCAGATTTCAATTATGTAGCTGTAAAAACAGAGAAGAATTTGGTCTGACATGTTTGTCACTCTAATCTGAATTAAACATTGGGACTGACTGACTAGATTTTTAATTAAGGAAATGGGCACCCTGAACCTGACCCTTTTTTGAGGTTTGAATGATATCCAGGAATCAGCATGTCCTCTGTTCTCCCTCCATCAATGTTTGTTCATCCTCTTCATGTTCTGATCTGCCAAATTTTAAATGGAGAGAAAGAAGTACTAAAATACAACAAAGATCTTTCAGCATGTCTGGAAGAAAAGATCATCTTACTGTAGCCTTCTAGGACCTTATTAGATTATCAAAACTTTTTGCTAAATTGTCATAGTTTCAATAAATATAGTATTTTTTTTTTATGTTTTGGAAAAACTTTAATGGAAAAATCTTCCTAACTAGAAAAAAATATGTTCACCACAGAAGTCGCTTTTAGCAACCAGAAGTTGACAATATTCAGGTAATAAAGTAAACATTTTCAACTACGTCTCTGTCACCACATAAACATATAAATTATGAGCAAGACGAACAGTATGTAAACTTAGACATTGTTTGGTTAAAGGAGTGCAGCATTTTTGCTACAAAATCAAGAATAATAAAAAAATTATTAACTATTTTTATTAGTTATTTATTAGTCTTTAGTTATTTATTATTAACAATTATTAATTTTTGTTGAAAATGTATTTGTAGATTTTTTATACGTATCTCAATCAAATTAATTGTCAACAGGTGCAGTTAAATAACAACACTGAGAATCAAAGGCATTAGGCCCTTTGTGGCATGTATGTGTTGATAGTCACTACAGGAATCTGAAAGTCCGATTCCAGGAAAAAGAGAAGAAATCTGAACAGTTACCATGTAGGGGAAGGGAAGAATTTATTTCAAAATCTTCCGTAGGACTATGTTATGGGACAAATAAAAATCAATAGTTCTCATTCTCTGTGGGTAATGATAACGGTGTATCATAGGTTAGCTAAAGTTAAAAACAAAGACCCATTTTTTCTGTTTAGTCATTTCTGCAGGAAAAATATGGTGTACTTTATGTGAAAGCAAATGGGTAAGTTTAGATAAAGAGTCACTTTGAGATGTTAAGCTCTGCTTGGTAAATCAACACATAAATGTTAGAATCAGAAGAGAAAAGCCAGTCTGCCTTAGAGAGAACTCATTATAAAAATTGCTCTTTAAACTTTTGACACCACAACAGTTTTACAAGCCAATATTTTTAACTGAACTTCACTTTTATGGGTTCAAATTTGACTAGAAGACATACATGTGACCTTATATCAAAATAAGATTGCTAATTACTGCAACAAAATAATTTGATTGTGAAGCCTGAATATAATTTCAAACATTGTAACATCTGTCTGGTGTAAGCCAGGTATTTCTTGAAGGTGATTCTGATGTCACTTTGAGCTATAAGCTTTTCTAAATATTAAAGACGGAGATGGCCTGGGGAGGGGACCAATCTCTCATTGTTGAATGACCAAAAGAGGGAATATATGTGCTAAAAGCAGAAAGAAAAGGTGATTAAAATAGTAGATTCAAAACCAGGCTATTCTAATTAGAAATGGATTTGTACCAGAATCCAGACAAAAAGCCATTTGTACGTCAGTCATTTTGGAATTTATGCATTAAGAATGCAGTAGACCAAACTTTCCTAATAGGGACAAATTTATATAAATACATACTTAGCAACTTCTCAGATACAATTACTTTTACTTTGTTACAACATCTGGTGGCTGAAAGCTAAAGATTAGGAAGTATGTTGGGAGTTCACTTGGGACTTTGCCGCTCATGCATTCCATCAAAATCGGTGTGAATTGGGAACAACTGTGATTACCCAGAGGTAATACTGAGGCTAAGAATTAAACAGGTTAAGCTGGTCCTTTTTTTATTTTACCTTTTTTCTTGCTGAAATTGATTATTTCACAGAAACATATCAACTGAAAATAAATACTCTTTAAAAAATTATATGAAACCAAAACACTGAGGATAGGATCATCTTGGTTGTATTTACCTGAAGGTATCCAGCCTAAGTAGTTGTATAAGCTCCTTTCAACAGTCAACACTGAAAAATAAGTGTTCCCAAACACACTTCATCCTATCCTAATACAGAAGTCTGAGGCCACTAATAACACCCTGAAGGTGTTGATAGCACTCATTTAAGGAGATGTGGAATCTAGATGATGACCTTAGGTCAAATTTAAAGGTTGATTTACTGTATGTCTATTAATTGTACATTCTGCTGAGAGTCCAGCTCCCTTTTTGAATGCTTTTTCCATAAGACCTGTGTTGTATCTGCCAGCTATTTCTCAATCAGAAGGTATTTCTAATGGTAGTAGATTTCTATCTCTGAGAAAGTAAGTCGTGCTCTTACTTTGTGACTCAGATGCAGTATCGCCATTGTAAACTTCTGAAAGTAAATGCTTAAACCTACATTTGAAGCCTCCTCCTTCCTTCTTTATACTTCAGGTGAGATGACTCCTACTTAGATCTTCAAGTTAAGTGAGGAGGGCAATAAGATGTAGGAGTATTCAGTTGGGATCCTTCATGTGTGCTGAATGTTTGAGGATGAGAAGCTGAGAGGCTCCGATAATCAGATGAATGAAGGACTGAGTGGTTTTTTTCCCCCTTAAGCCCCTCAACTAGAAGGCTGTAGAAAATTTCCTTTTCAGTGAACTTCTAAAGGTTTAGCTTGTAGCCTGAAGAGGTATGAAGACAGGTACTAGTATAAAACTTCCTTTCTTTTCAGCCCAGCTGAAAACCAATGTCACAGAATCACAGGGGTCAGCAGGAATCTCTGAAGATCAGCTAGTCCAACCCCCCTGATAGAGTAGGACCATCTACAGGAGGTCACACAGGATGGCACCCAGGTGGATTTGGAATGTCTCCAGAGTCAGAGGCCCCACCACCTTCCTGGGCAGCCTTTTCCAATGCTCTGCCACCCTCAAAGGAACTAAGTTCCTCCTCATGTTTAGATGGAACTTCCTATATTCAAGTTTGTATCCATTACCTCTTGTCCTATCACTGGGCACAGTCCCTTTAAGTATTTGTAAGCACTGATAAGATCCCCCCTCAGTCTTCTCTTCTCCAGACTAAAAAGACCCAACTCCCTCATTCTTTCATCATAAGAAAAATGTTACATCTTTGTAGCCCTTTGCTGTACCCTCTCCAGCAGCTCCCTGTCCTTGTTGAACTGGGGATCCCAGAACGAGACACAGGACTTGAGGTGCGGCCTCACTAGGGCAGAGTAGAGGGGGAGGATGACCTCCCCCTTGACCTGCTTGCTACACTCCTCTTAATGCTCCCCAGGATGCCATTGATCTTCTTGGCCACAAGGGCACATTGCTGCCTCATGGGCATCTTGTTGTCCACCAGGACTCCCAGGTCCCTCTCTGCAGAGCTGCTTTCCAGCAGGTCAGCCCCAACCTGTACTGTTGCATAGGGTCATTCCTCCTGAGGTGCAGGACCCTACACTTGCCTTTGTTGAATTCCATATTGTTTCTTTCATACTCATTTGCTCCATAGATCTGTGCGATATTACAGCTGCCTCAGTGCTTATCTGTGGAGTGGGTATAGGGACAACTAAGCTGGATCGAATCACAATGAACCTTGAACTAGAGGTTATTTCCAACCACAATGGCAACTTCATCATACTTTCTGCTCTAAGTTGGCTCTATGTGAACTGCTGGGATAGAAAAATTGTACAGATATTTTGGTGCAGGTCCTCTTTGCCTTGTTCTTTCTGTGATAAAGACATGCTTCAGGGGTCTTAGAAATGTTCCTCACACCACAACTCACCATACTGCTTTCAGCTGAGAAAGCTCAGTGAGCATTGGATTAGGACCAAGCAGTCACCAAGAAAGTATTTAATTTGACTCATAGCAGTGGGGACTCATAGCTGTCACCTGACAGCTGATTTCCTGCAGGATTCTGCATGTCACTTTTTGCTAGTATGAAACAAAGCCACAAATACTCTCTATGTCTTCCCCCACCCCCTATAAATAACGGTTGGTATAGTTTTCTTTGGCTTAAAAATTTGCCCTTGCAGCCAGGGGTTTCATCTACACAAACTTTAAGAAGTGAAAAGAAGGAAATGCAATCCTGCTACATCTAATACAATTATGATCTAGTTTCTCCATGCTGCACTGGAGAAAATTAGTGTCATAGTGATGAAACCCAGCTATATGACAATTTCAAGTGATGCACTAGTAGCTATGGTAACAAGGTATTCCGTTCCAGTAAATGCCTGTAATGGTGCTTTTAAGATTGTACATCAAAGCCAAAGCATAACGTTGAATCACCCTAGAACAAGTACTGACTTCAAAGCAAAAAGGTCAGAACAATAGGTTATTCATAAACAGAGAATAATTCTTTCCAAATTTTCAAGTTTTTCTTTAAGATATGCTCTTAGATAAAAGGGGGAGCAGTATAGTGTGTCTTGCACTACAGTTGTGTACTCTGAGATTACTCTGTCACCTCCTACCTATACTTTCCTGGCTTCCTACATGGCTTTTACTGCTCTCCATGGGCCTGGTGCTCATTGCTGTGCCTTGGAGTTCTTTAACAGTCAATGTGATTTAGTCTGACAAGGGAGAAGGGGGATTTACAGAATTTACAGGAATCAGAGGCAGGTGAATAATTTAAACAGATGGCTTAAATGTTCTAGTCTGGCTAAGTATTCTACTAGCTTTATTGTGAAATTTTAGCACTAAATTAAAAGGCTAGGTGGTGAAAAGGCTGTTGAAGGGGAAAATAGTGCTTAGAAATGGCTTTAAAGTAAAAAGCAAAAGATATTACTGTCTGAAGAATAATGACATTTTGCAAAGGAATATTAAGCTTATTGCTAGTTAATTCCACAACCCCCCAAAAAAGTGAGTTGAAGAAAAATTCTGTATTACACAGGAATTTTGTACATCACTGATGCAGTAGTGAGGTATATTACCTTTCCTGAAAACTGAAGCTACACATTTTTCTTCTGTAAAATCATTTCTGTTAAGTATTACTTCTAGAGTTGCTCTGTTTTCCCTGAAATATCTTATTTTCACACCTGTAAATTTACAATGTAGTATCCTTTACTGCATAGTGAGTGTAATGACCAGGTCAGGATATTGATGCCTCAGAGGATTTTAATTAACAGTGACCATGGAGAACACAATAAGCTCACAACAGGTAATATTTGGCTGAATATCTGAAATGGCTTACTAAGAGGTAAAAGGTTTTTTTGTGATTGAATTCCTTACGTGGCAGATATTGCAAATACAGAGATTGTCCTTTAGCTTTGTGTGTGTCTGTATGCATGTGTGTGTGAGAGAAAACCTGCCACAATTTGGAGTTAGGTGCATATGAGTAATTGGAGGATTTAATAATCATTGTTTTAATTCCTGGACCATGAATTTTAAGATCTCTTCCAACATTTGGGAACATTACGTCAACTCTTCAGAAACTAAATAAAGTTGGAAAACCCACAAATATTTAGTACTAGAGGCCACTAGACCATTGGATCACTTATGTTTCTTGTCAATTTGCTGTAGGAAGCCATTTTAAACTAGCCATGTCTTGGTAAAGACTATTTTCTTCCTTCATCTGCATTGTATCCTATAGGTCATTAAAACCAATGAAAGAATGACGGCAATTTCAATGCATGTGGGGACGACGTTAAAAATTGCACACAATAAAAGAAAGCTAGTAGCAACAATAGACCTGAACATAAATCTGAAGCTTGCGTCTTTAGATGATGAAAGATTTGAAAATTAAGTTAGTATGGTGTATATCTTATCAATGAATGTGAAATGGAACATTCTAACAGATACATCTCATCCAATCTCAGAAGGTCTCCAAAGCCAATGTATTCAAAAGAAGCGACATAAGAAGCCTGTAGCTCAAAATGCAATGAAGAATAAGTGCTGAGTATCAGCTACTCACTAGTCATGGTAAACTGCCAAGCTCTTTCCCTTCAGCTTTTCAGTGACATTCTTTTCTTATTCAGCTCTCTAAACTCTCCTTGTCATAGCCCATCTTCTGCAAAGATCTCACAAGGATGCTGAAAGCTAAGTTTAGAGTAAGCATTATGTTCACTGCTGATGAATTCTATCAGTTTTCTGTGGAGTTTTTCTTGCATGTGTGTGTTTTTTCTTAACTAGACGAGATGAAAAGGCAATTGATTTTTCCAAAGGTTAATACTTCTCACTGCTAAGTCACCAAACCTATTTAAACAAAAATAAAAATAATGTACCATTTGAACTATTTAACTAATCTTTTTCAAGATGGTGAATTATATATTGAGAGTACAGACATTCATCTTTGTAAAAGGTTTTATTTAAAGCAAATCATGTGCTATTCAGTACTGCTCAAAATTGTGGTCATTTTGTCCATATGAAGGTTGATAACTGTAGTCCAATAATTGTATACTTACACTGTTGTTTGTCTGTTTCTCATTTGAGAAATGCAGCTTAATTAGAATTCCAAGTGTACTCCTTTTGTTTCACAGAAAAAGCTGCCAAGTACAAGATCTGACATTCAAAACAAAATCAATACTTCTGGACAACACTTAAACATTTCAGGTAATATCACAGAATTGAAGTAATTTGCAACATGTAGTAAAGTTCTAATTGAAGATGCAATAGGAGCAAGAATTATATTTCTTCATTTTTCAGTCTATGCTTTACTGTTTGGTTCATACAAAGCTATTGATTAAACTTTCTTGTTTATTATAGGTCCCCCTCTCCACTCACGAGTGTGAGAAATGAGAGTTAGGGCAGATGAAAAAATATTCAATCCTTGTCAGGTATAAGAGACACTCAAGGTCAGATGCAGATAAGGAGAAGCACGGAAATGGAAAGGTTTTGTTTAGTTAGTGGTAAGCTATAGATTAATTTTCTTTCTCTTTTTCTTTTTTCACTTCAAAAAATATCCTTGAATTTCTGTCAAGAGATTCAGGTATCAGTATAGTTCTTATCTCTTTAAAAACCATTAGATTTGATGAGCTCATAATATCTGGATCTAAAAGTTTCTCTAGCCTCTGAATTGAATGCTTAAGCCTAAACTGAAAGCTCATTTAGATGCCAAGATACCTCACTCTAGGCATAAACCTATTTCTCCCAGAGGAGCGATTAATGAATTAAAATATAATTTGATATTGACTTAAAAGGATGGCAGAGACTTACAAAAAAGTCATCTTGTCTACCTTCCTGCCTTAACAAGGATGTTTACCAAACTTCTTAAATACTTCCAGTGCAGGAATCCTATTCAGTAAACTCTGTGAACCTCCACTGATCCATTTGTCTTTGAAAAGACTTTCCTCATGCTTCCTCTCTGTGGTTGAAATCTTATTTCTTGGCTGTTCTACCTTGGACAGAAAGCACATCTTATCCCCTTTCTGTCTACTGCATTTTTTAATCTATTTGAAGCCAATTATCCCGTTCTTACCAAACAATTGCTGGAATGTGGCTCTCATTCTGGGCTTCATACTCTTTGGGAATCTGAGATCTATAAGTTAGAGGTCTAGTTGCCAAGTGGAGGTGGTTAAACCCACCCAGAAAAGTTTGGAATCTTAAGTGGAAGGAATCAAGCTAAGCTGGATGAAGCTAGGCTTAAGTATTTTGTTTTAGAAGACTTTAAAGCCTTTATTCCACGTGGCAGTAAAATTCTGAAGAGATAGAGGTAGGAATAATAGAGAAAGTACAGTTACATAGGTCATCTTCCGGTTGTCTGCAGCTGAAAGTCAAGAAATTAACAAGTAAGCCCTGGGGCATCTTAAATAATTTTGAAGAGGTCAGATATCAACCTTAGAGCTAAGCCCATTTATTTCAAAAGGAGCCAAATGGCTATGTCATAGGGAAGAACAGAAGAATAAATACCCTGTCAGCTCAGAAGAGAGAAAAAACAGAGCTTCTTTCATGGGATTTTCACAGGATTTAGAGTCCTATCAGCCTGGTTAAGAAGGAAGAATACCCAGAGAAAAAACTGCAGTAGGATTGATCATCTGGTTAGTGTTTTCTAGAATACCTGCCTACACTCATAACAGAAAATATAAACAATGCCCCAAGTTCAGTAGCCCTCACCTAGATGTATTCTACGATCTGAGCAGTCCAGGCAGTGCTATCCAGTCTCCAGCTGTTGCTCCAGGCATGCACAATCTCCCCCAGGTCCTGTGTGAGATCTGCCAGTGCCATCTGGATGTTTTGGATACCTGAGGATATCTCAAATGGTCCTCCGTCCCCTAAGTGTGGGCAACCAAAAGAAATCTGAAGTTGGCAGTAAAACTACATGCTTTAAGAGACAGTCAAACAAGAGTCAAATGAAGACATTAAGGTCCAATCCCAAAAGCCGTATAGCTGCATCAGCATGACATTACGACAAAAGTAATTGGCTTTAGCTTGCAGTAAAGAAAGCCTGCTTCAGAGTAACTTGTCAGTGTGACCTCTGGGGTTTCTGCACTGGTGGTGGACACACAGCCAGCAGGGCTAAATATATGTTGCAGAAGGCTTAATAAGAATATGTAGAAACATATTTGGAATATGAAGAAAATTAAATGTTCTGGAACACATGTATTTATGTACATCTTAGTGATGTTTTAAAATGTGAAATCTGCAGAGCTGACTCTGTCCCAATCATTTAAAATGCAGAAAAAATTCTAAAAAAAATATTTTGACCTTGAAATGCCTAATTTTCTGGAATTCCATTATGTTTCCTGATAGGTTTCAACAAAGCCCATGGATATTAATGCAATTACTACATACATATCTGTTATTATACAGACTCAGTGGGATGAATTCTTGCTAAGCTGTTTCTACAGGACCTTGTACAGTGATGTTCTACTTCAACACCATTTTTTCTAATTTGATTGCAATAAACACGATGAATTCAGGTATTTATACAGTTTCTGTTCTATCAGTGATCTTGTTTTCTTTTACTTTCTTTTGAAATATGATGAAGTGTACAGGTGAAATTTCTTTAATATCTTTAAAGAAAGTATCCCTAATAGCAGCGTATTTAAAGAAAGTGTAGTATTTAAGGAAGCTGCTTTATCAAAATAGGCATCTCAGAAAAAGACAAATTTGCTTATGGCATAACTCGGCAAATAATGATAAAGGCTGCTATTCTTTCAAAGAAAGTAAGGATAACAAATGAAATAACACTAAGATTTTCTTGCTAGCAGAGGTAATATTTAATGATAAAATCAGAGAATATGGAGCTCTGGGAGTTTGATTTTTTTTTAAGGTCCTTTTTATAAAAGATGAAAATATATAAGAATGAATATTATGGAAAAGCTTTCTGGAATATATTTGCTGATAATGGAAATAAAGCTAGTCTATTCACTGAGGTTATACACTGAACAGTTCTGCACTGTATTAAAAATTACTGGGTCTTTCAGAAGTAAGCTAATGCACTGCATGTAGCCATTCAGGTTGTGTTAACCATTAAACTAAATAGAATACTATTTCATGCATGATTTCGTTCAGTTAGATGAAGAATGCAGCAGTGGGTCCGAAGAGGTAATGGGTAAGAGTGGAGGTTTAAATAAATGAATATTTCCTTTTGTTGGGGGGCATTTCCCTGTGATTTCAAGTTCAAGAGATCTTTACGGATACCTCACTAATGTGTGTGAAAAATGTTAAAAGATGATTCTGTCCTCTATGTTGATAACACAGCTGTTTATATTCCTGCTGGGAGGAAAGAAACAGATTTTAATTTGCTACTTGTGAACCTGGACTCTTTCTTACATTAAATTCTTTGTTGCCCTGAAAACACTAGATTGGGGAACCAGTCAGGCTAGCAAACCCTTGCAAAAAATAGGACACTTAAAATGTGGTTTACCTGAAGTTAGCTGTCATCTTTCCACTTTGTTCGTATTTCTTTTTAGGTACCAAAATGTGGCATTCATTGCATACAAGTCTAGTGGCACTGCCTCACTACTTCAGTAATGGGAATATTAGTGCTGTGCTGAAACACTATATAGATGCAGATGATGCCTACTGGATCTAGTCTGAATTACTATCTATTTAGTGCTGCTCACCTAGATTAGGATGCTTCCCTGTTACATAGATCTTCTAGCTGCTCATTTTTCCTGCCACTATGCTTGCAAACACAGCTGTTCAGATCCATGGCTGTGGAATAATACACAACTAAACTATCATGAAGAAATTCTTAAATTTCATTTGTGTTTCTCATTTGTTTTTTCCTCCAAAGGTTATTGCTTGTAACTTTTGCTTGTTCTGGGAAAACAGATCTTTTGAAATACTATTACTTGTGAATGTTGATTTCTGTTTGTTCATATTATGAATAAATCAAACATGATTAACCTTTTCCTGACAATCATCAACTTCCATACATGCTTACTAACACCTTACTCACCATAATAATCTCCCCAGTAGCTGTCTCATGCAGGGAGGGAAGTACACTTCTTAAGACATTTTTGCATTTTGAACTCTGCTAGAGTTACTGCATCAAGCGCAATTTGTAAAGATAGAACGTATTTAAATTTGAAATAGCTTGGGGAAAGGCAACATAGAACAATAGAATGATTAGAGTTGGAAGGGACCTTAAAGATCATCAAGTTCCAACCCCCCCTGCCATGGGCAGGGACACCTCTCACTAGAGCAGGTTGCTCAAAGCCCCATCCAGCCTGGCCTTAAACACTTCCAGGGATGGGGCCTCCACAACTTCCCTGGGCAACCTGTTCCAGTGCTTCACCACCCTCACAGTAAAGAACTTCTTCCTAATATCTAATCTAAATCTCCCCTCTTCCAATTTAAAACCATTGCCCCTTATCCTATCACTAGACTTCCTGACAAAGAGTCCCTCGCCAGCTCTCCTGTAGGCTCCCTGCAGATACTGGAAGGCTGCTATCAGGTCTTCCCAGAGCCTTCTCTTCCCCAGGCTGAACAGCCCCAGCTCTCTCAGCCTGTCCTCATAGGAGAGGTGTTCCAGCCCTCTAATCATCTTAGTGGCCCTTCGCTGGACCTGTTCCAACAGTTCGATGTCCTTTCTATGTTGAGGACTCCAGAACTGGACACAGTACTCCAGGTGGGGTCTCACAAGCGCAGAGTAGAGGGGGAGAATCACCTCCCGTGCCCTGCTGGTCACGCTTCTTTTGATGCAACCCAGGATACGGTTGGCTTTCTGGGCTGCCAGCGCGCACTGCCGGCTCATGTTGAGCTTCTCATCCATGAGCACTCCCAAGTCCTTCTCCTCAGGGCTGCTCTCCAGCCATTCTCTGCCCAGCCTGTATTTATGCCTGGGATTGCCACGTCCCAGGTGTAGGACTCTGCACTTGGCTTGGTTGAACTTCATGCCATTTGCATTAGCCCACCTCTCAAGCCTGTCCAGGTCCCTCTGGATGGCATCCCTTCCCTCCAGTGTGTCAACCGCGCCACCGAGCTTGGTGTCATCGGCAAACTTGCTGAGGGTGCACTCTATCCCACTGTCCATGTCTCCAACAAAGATGTTAAATAGGACTGGTCCCAGTACTGACCCTTGCGGGACACCACTCGTCACTGGCCGCCACGTGGACATTGACCCATGAACCACAACCCTCTGAGTGCGGCCAGCCAGCCAGTTCCTTATCCACTGAGTGGTCCATTCATCGAACCCATGACTCTCCAATCTGGAGACTAGGATGTCATGCGGGACAGTGTCAAATGCTTTGCTTAAGTCCAGGTAGATGACGCCCGTTGCTCTGCCTTTGTCCACCAAGTTTGTGGCAGTAGCGTAGAAGGCCATCAAGTTTGTCAGGCAGGATTTGCCCTTGGTGAAGCCATGTTGGCTGTCTCCAATCACCTCCTTATTTCCCATGTGCCTTAGCAGAGATTCCAGGAGGATCTGCTCCATGATCTTGCCAGGCACAGAGGTGAGACTGACAAAACAACATAGATCAGCTAGCACATAACTCACCAGGTCAACTGCCAGAAATTCCCCTGGCTGAGAAATGACGGGTTTTAGTGTCATATGAGCTATGCTGCGTCTCTTTTTCTGGTATTAGTACTTAAATTAATGGTTTATAGTAATGTTAGATACATCCATGTGAATTGCACAGGCAATTTCTGGAAGGTTAGGAACAGTCAACTGACCCTGGAGATGTTAGTGCAAGTTATGCAATGTTAATACATTCTTTAGTGTCAAGCAAGGAGTCAAATCACACGTGAGTCAAATCCACGTGTCGCAATTGCTCTAAATACACACAGAAAATCATTCCTGCTTCGAGCAGTCTAGCTGTAATTTTAAAAGCACAAATAATTTTCTGGAGTTACATTCAAATAAGGCATATTGATGTTCAGTAGCAGTAAAAAAGGCTTAGCATGAGCACTTACAGAATTTTATGACACTGACTGTGTATTATAATGCTTTTAAATCATCTCAGAAAAGGAATTTTGAAGTATACTATAAAGAATCCTTAACAAGAAAGCTATTATGTATTATGGTATTAGTGGTAAGCCCCAGTGTCTCTCCTTGCAACTTTAAAATACCACAGAGAAGTCTTCAACAGACTATACCACTGTGAGAAACGACTTGTAGACGCCCCAAAACAAAGACTGGGGGAAGCAGAGGTGAAGGCCTTCTGAACCTTTCTGAACGTCTCAAAACACTCACAAGTACCATGAAATTGAGCTTGCATGATGCAGGCCTTGCACAGGCCTTGCAGGGAGCTTGGGGCTGGCGCCTGCTTGTCTCTTGTGCAGCACAGGAGGCAGGAAGCCTTTTGAAAGCTAAATGGGTCTGCTCAACTTGTGACCTCATTGTCTGCTAAATGCACCCGTGCCCCCACCCAAATCATGGCTTCCTACCACCTGGAAAGGCTGGAAATCTGAGACAAAACTGTCCTTCTAATAGTGGGGTGGGTTGTGTGGTAGGACGAACATAAAAGGGGAAGGAAGATATGTGCCCCTGTTGGGCAGTGGAAGAATNCTTTATTAGAACCCTACACATTTCACAGCAATAAATCTTTTTTTACTCATAAAGATTCATATCAATCCCTTCTTAACAGTTTAAGGACTTTTCCAAAGACATAAAGTTCTGCCAAGCTAATCCTGATACACTCCCCTAGATGCGGGGACTGAAACAACCTATAGAGAAACCTGGTGTCCAATGAACCTCTGGCATCGTGGTACTAGACTGTGTTTGTCATCATCCTTGTTTTTAATTAGTGGATTTACTTATTATATTATGTTTATAAATACCTAAAGGGATGGTGCTAGGATGAGGGGTTGAGTCTTTTTTTCAGTGGTGCACAGTGATAGGATAAGAGAGAACCGCCACCAACTTAAATATAGGAAGTTCTATCTGAACATGGGGAGGAACTTTTTTTCTTTGAGGGTGGCAGAGCACAGGAAGAAGCTTCCCAGAGAGGTGGTGGGGCCTCTGACTCTGGAGATATTCCAAACCCACCTGGACGCCATCCTGTACAACCTGCTGTAGGTGGACGTAATCTGTCAGGGTGGTTAGACCAGGTGATCTCCAGAGGTCCCTTCCAAGCCCTAACATTCTATGACTCTCTGATTTGCAGCAGAAAGCTTTCTATTCCCCTTCAAAACCTTGGCATAGCATCACTTTGTGTATAGTGCAGAATTTAGAGTTTATTGAGATTGGCAAAGGTTCTCTGCTTTCATTTCTTTTTGTGCTTGAGGTGTTAACAAACATTTTAAGCAAAATTCACAGCATTCATGTACTTTTCAAAGCAGTAGGACAATATAACAGAGCAATAGTAGTGAAGATAGCCCTACAAATTAGAAGAAAATCTGGTCAGTTAGCCTTGAGAGTCCATTTAAATGAGGACAACAGACATGGTCTTTATATCTTTAGAAGAGCTGATCTACAAATAAATAACTGCAAAAAGAGAGAAACTAGTCAATGTGTGATTTCTGGGGAGTTGCTGGAATATGTATGAGCTGACAGTGAAAGATCAATGTGATAGGCTAATAGGGAATGAGCAAGATAGTAAGACAAGAAGAAGATGGATTGCAAAGTCTGTGGAGTGGTAACATGTAGAGTTGTGTTGGCCCTGCAACACTCACTGTCTTGCACCATATACAGAACTGGAGATACAGAATAGGAGCTTCTCTAAGTCCATTTAGCAATGTGCTCTAGAACAAGAGGAGGGTCAGACTGGCAAGATGTTTAGGGATCATGTATGAATCCTAATCCTTAACTACAAAGAAGTATCACTTCTTATAGACGCTAGCCCTCTGTAAGGAAAGGAGGATTTTCTAGATATCAGTAGGAGCAGAAGATAAAAGGCTGGATTCTGAGTAGGTGCAAATCTCTCTAAAACTCCATCTGGGCATGTTTGCTGAAAAATAAATAAATTTCAAAAAATATCAGCAAACTGATAAAATTGCTTTTAATGCTGATCACTGATTTCTTCTCTCAGAAGCCTAAGTAGATGGAGGTACAAAATACCAAATGGTACATTCTGCTGCACTTTTACAAAGGTTACTTAATGCATAGCAAGAATATTTATTCTCTGCTAAATCAGTTTAATTTACTGGCTATATATCTGATACTGTGCCTTTTTCCTTATTTACATACCAAATTGCCTGTAGTAATCTTTTATCCTTGATCTCGTAAACTTCTGGGCAGAGAACATTTTTCTCTTCTGAGCTGTAGACCGTCTGTTACCAGAAGGCCCAGGACAACTGCTATGTTGTTTGCTTTGCATTGTACGCAAGCTTGAACCAGTTACCCTCAGACTTATTTAGAGAAAAGGAAAACAACTTATGTATAAATCCAGGAATTTATTTTTGGTATAACTTAAATCTTAGCAGTCTAATGCAAATTATTACTAGTCCAGATCTGATTAAACCAGAGAGGAATAATACTACAGAAAGAGTCTCATCTGTCTACTTAAAACCAATGCATCTACTTAAAAACAATGATTATATGATACAAATAGAAGGTAAAACAAATTAGCTAGTGATCTGTTGTCAGAAAAAACTCTATTTCAGCTAAAGTAGCCAGGACAAAGCCCAAGGAAATTCAGATAAATTCAGACAAAATGAGCCCGACAAGCCTTGCTCCTGAGGCCAGCAAACTCAGTACAAAGCCTCTTCGTTGCTGTATTTACTGGGTCACAGCACTACAAACTGATATTCATAATAACTCCATGAACTACTTTTTCAGGTCTAGCTCTGAGGAGAACAGCATCAGAAATTGTAGTTTACAGTTTCAAAATTTTTATCTCTTCTGAAATGGTCATGAGAAATCCTGGGAAAGCCCCAGCTGTCAGAAGGAAGAAAGAAAAAGTTGGAACTCCATGGCTCCATAGATCTGACCCGATCAAGGACATTCCCCAGTTCTGCCCCATGGTCAATTCTTCCTGGGGCAGAATATTTTTTTTCTCTGAACAGCTGTTCCTTTGCATGTTATTGCTTGCAGCATTTACCTCCAGGCTTTTGCCTAGAGGTTCCTTGTCTTAGGGCAACTTTGTTCACGAAGCTGTTGCCTCAGGGACACTATGAGGACAAATTTATTAAGACTTGTAAAGCATTCAGATGATATAATAAGAAAGGTCAGATAAAAGTTTTACCAAAAATACAAGCTGGGTACATTATCGGGGCTATGGAATCAGCTTTCTAGAACATATTTTTGAGAGATGGAGCTTGTGTTTCCCTGAATTACTCACTGTTAAAATTTGCCACTTTATAATGAGTTCTGTAGACTGTTGGTTGAGTAGTTAAATACTTTGGAGAGGGTATCTTAACTAATCAGTGAATCATTTATTTACAAATAGTTTTCTGCTCTTGAGCAGCTGTAATGTTGATTGTTCTGAGGGTCTCCATCTCCAGGTGAGATAAACCTACATTTACTATGTGTTGCTCCAAAGCCTGTTGAAGTCAATTAATACCTTAATTGACTTCCTTGGGCTTTGGAGTAGTGTCTATTTCTATAATCTCTAGAAGCTGTCCAGAGACACCGTTTCCAGCATTTTGCCTCTTTTAACCATCAACAAGACAGAGGAGAATCACTGAGAAACTTTTGATTTTCATATTGTACACCAAACCAAGACATAACATTATCTGGGGAATACTGAAGACATAAGTGGAGGTAAAAACATGAACATCTTGAGGGGCAACAGAAGAACGAGTCCAGTGTGAATTATCAAGGATGAAACAGCAAATAACTAAGTGAAGTTGAGGAATAAGATTATTCTTACAAAAACATGTACAACCCTAGACTGTCAAACAGGTAGGTACCAGATGTAACACAGAGGACATCACACAGTGGAAAGATCAAATTTTTTAATTATTTGTCTGATCTAATAATCAAAAAAAGATCTTCTCTGTCTCTGCGTCTTTTAATTTCTTTGCTTTAAGATATATTTTATACTTATAAGTTTATTATTATCTTATTACTCTTTTTTTTTTTTATGCATGAAGGAGTTGCTTTGTTTTTTTCCTATTTTGTTTCTAGTTTTTGTAGATATTTCTATTGATGAAATGGGGATTTTCCAGAGGAGATGACTACTTGATATTAAACCAGTTGGATGATGAAAGGTATTTTAAGACTATCACAGCAAGATGAGGAAATATTAGGCATGAAAATAACAAAATTTGATCCTGGAATGGATGTAGGTTATAAAAGGTTATAGCACTTTGGAAATCAAGTAGATGAACTTATACCATCATGCACAATAACTGGATCAAGACCATGACAAGGAAAATTTATTTCCTGAAAAAAAAAAAAAAAAAAGACCTGTGAGCAGTGGCTTAGATGTATGGATAATCTCTAACCTCATAGACCTTGAAAGCACATTTTGCCATCTAATTTCCCTTCTGCTTTATATGCACAAGATGTTTTGAGAGATTATTTAGTGCTGGTCATTGTCTTATTCTTTGAAATTAAACCTTATGCTTTCAATATTACATGTCATTACTGGATGAGACAGATCTTCTTAGGCCTTATGTAGCTGATGGTTGAAACCTAAAATTTTTCCAGGCATGGAAGAAATTAATCCCGTGAACTACCTTATAACTTCCCAGTGATTCTGCTCAAATTCTGCAAATAAGAAAGAAGGATTTTTTCACTCACAGTTTGGTGGAATGATATATGTGCCTGCAGAGATGAAAAATTGCTGGCCTGGTCTTAGCAGACATTAATAATGAGGAAGAATATATCTAAAACATCAGGTGCTTATTAGTCTCAGAACTGTAAGATCCAGCTATATTAAATAGCTTCTGGTGACCACTGCTAATTATGCTATTACCTAATTCCAGTAGCACCACAGTGACTGTTCCCGTATCACATTTTCTGATATGCAGCTGGGTGAACTGTTTACTTAAAAGGGGTTTATTAATCATAGGCTATTCAGAGCAGTTTCAATTTTGCTTTCATTGATCATGTCTAATCCTTGCTAAATTTCATAAAAGATGGACTTTGTGACAGAAAAAAGATGCTTTAAATATTGCAACCTCAATACAGAAATAGAAATACAATTAGGACAACTTCTGAATCTTCTGTTATATTTTGAAGTGTTCTAAGGTTAAAAGTGCTAAAACAGTGTAAGAAAGAAGAAAGACAGGAAAACAGGTGGTGAACATCTTTAATATATTATTAGATTTTAAGTGGGAATGACTGAGAGGGAGGCAGAAAGTAAGACAAATTTGTTGATATCTTAATATTCTGGAATGCATCTGAGACGTGCAAGATCTGAAGCAGATTTTTTTTTTTCCCCAGGGCAGTTATACACTGAAACATGCAAGATCCTTCCTCATATTTCATCAATTTATTGCATATATATCCAAATCATCTCATCTCAAAGCCAGATATAAATTTAACTGAAATATTGTTTCTATGTTGATCTAAACAAAGTATTTACAAAGGTTTTGTATTTAGTACTCAGTAATTAAGAATTTATCTTGGTGCTTTTATTATGTTGATGTTGATTACTGCACGTTGTTATATGAACTCAGTTAATATTAAAATCTGTAACTTTAAAGATTCCATTAACTTTGGAGAAAATATTTCTATTCAGCAACTGAAGGAAATTACCTTTAAAATTTAAGGTTCTCAGCTCTCATACAGATTGCTTACTTTATGTATTACCAAATGATTTAATACACAGTCTCCTATTTAAATAGGAAAAAAGGCTGATCATGGGTTGGTGACTTTGAATTCACTTTATCTGAGGTCGTCCAGGTTTTAAATTCTGCTGATACTTGAACATACTTGAAATTTGATTTGAAACATGCACCTGGGGATTGAGTATTTGTATGCTTTGTATGAGTAGCTTTGAGTAGCTTTATATGACCTGAAGTACCCTTTAGTCCATCTCCCTCCATTGGCTAAAAGAGGAAAGAAACAGTGATTGTAATCCCAGATTAAGCATTTTGATCAGGTATTTTAAATTATTCGATGAATTACTGGAAAAAATGTTTTGAAAGCCATGCATGGTTGCAAGGGAGAGTAATTTGTTAAGAATCCTTTCTCGTTAGGAGGCAGAGTTTGGGAATGCTTATATACAAAGTACTAAAGCAGTCTTCACCACAAAGATCACTAAATTATAAATGGACCTAATATATGCATGAAAATCCAGATACTTGGTTAGCTTCAGCAGGTATGGGACATTTCATATCAGCTGAATTAACTTCCATGTCATGGCAGGAGGTCTTTTCAGAGTCATTCGTTTTATTCCAGTCTGGATTTATTTAACCTAATTTTAGCCATCTGCAGAAGTTTTAGCTAAATATCTGGTCTCCCTTCAAGCTTCAAGCTTGAGATTGTTTGTCTATTTGTGTTACCTATCTCTAGAAAACCTATTGTATGTTTTATTTACGTGACAAAGCTATTTAAAATTTATAAAGCCAAATAAATCCCATTTAAGTTAACATGACCACTTATCAAGACATGTTAAAAGTGATATTTTTTTAAAGAACAGAGAAAAAACATTTGTGGTATGGAGCTACTTGTGATATTAAGAAGCTGAATTTAAAAGTCCATTGCTTTTTCCCATAAACCAACATTGTCAGAACTTCCTTATGAAAACTACCTATCTGTCTCCTGTTATTTCCTCTTATTTGTTACACTTCAGATTCTCAAGGGCAAGGTTGTCATTTGTCTTTTGTTTAGAAAGTAGCTACCACAATTCACTCATGATTTAAAACTTCCCATTGTGTCATTATCAAAATAACAGTACCTCTAGAAGTCATAATCTCTGAAAATCTTTCTGATATTGGTCTCCCTTTCCTTTGTTTCTTGCAACTAAAGGTAAATCTATGCTTTTATACATGATAATTTATTCATACCTCATGCATTTTCAGTCTGTTACATAGCCTGTGCTTTTTTTTTTCCTGATAAGAATGACAAATGCTATGAATAAGAAGTTGTAAAGGAACTAGTGTGATGGAAGGGAAACATTTCAGAAGTCTAAGTGAGGAGAAAATATTAGTGATAAACTGCTAGTTTCATGCTTTCTCTGGCAACCTACATTACCTTTTTTCCCCTAATACTACAACACCATTGAGTAGGTCTCTGACACAATGACTGCATTATCCACGGATGGAATAAACTGCTATTATTGGCTCATGTTGCTGCATTTGACAAGGGACAGCTATAATTTTAACTTTGTGCGTGTGTTTCACCTGCAGCCTTTCTGAAAACACTCATCTGTATGCAGCAAGGCTGAGATCCAGGCAAGCACACGTTCTGCCCCCATCCACTGCATGTCACAATGGCAGCACCTAGGAAATGCATTAATATTTATGGGAAGGGAACAAAGAAATCAAAGCATCCTGTCTCTCTCTCAATTTCTTCCTCTTTTTATAAATTTAATTTTGGAACAATTTTTGGAGGGATAGACCTTGCAACAGCTACAGCAAGACAGGAATGCACATGTATTGTATTTAATTGCAATTTAAAAAATTCATGCCGATTTTTCTTTGGTGAGATTGTGATTCCCTCCACCTTTTTTAAAATTTAACACTTTTTAATATCTTTTCTAATGAAAAGTCATTTAATAAGCAGTATCTCATTAAAAAACAGTGGCTTTTTCTTGTTTGGGAGGTATAAGGATGCCCTCCTTCTAAAGCCCAGAGATCAGCTAGGCATAATGACAACATCAGAGTCCATAAATATGCAATGCCACCTTCACACATGACACCATTCCAGAGGTTCATAGTAACTTACAGGCATTTAGGGGTTCCCACACCAAGTAAAATGGTCCTAGTTCAGAATGACCAAGAGGTGCATATAATTGTCAGTGCTCTGAATACTTTCTCCAGCGCCCTATTCATTGCTGTGCTCTCTTCAGCAGAGGTCAGAGGTGAAATGCCTCCAGGGAAGAAGACAGAATGACTACGCTACCCAGTATAGAATGTTTGAGGTATCATCTAGCAACAGAATTCTGCAGTACTATAGCTTTCCCCATCTAAGCACTTTCAAGCACTATTTTTTTGTAAACTAATCTGTCACACAGTTAAGGCTTTGATCTCTTTGTGATCTCTGGGATCTGAGTGGCTAATGAATCACCAAAATTCTTGAAGGTGAGCAAATAGTCTTCTGTAGACAGGTACACTGCCATAACAGGGAGACTGGTGTTTCCTGCAAGGAGTGACTTGCCCACCCAGTCAATGGATTGAGGTTTTAGAAATTGGGTTCAAGTCCTTTGCCACATCAGTATGCCACTGAACCCCTTTTTGCCCTATGTCTAGTCAATGGTAAATTCTGCAAAGCAGGGACTATCTCTTGTGACGTTACAGGTCAGTGTGTGGAAGTAAAAGGCTTTCAATAAGCACTTCTAGTGAAATAACGAAGAATAACTTGTTAGAAATTGAGAGAGGTGTGACCCAACTATAAGCAGAGGAGTAGGCAGGCATTGAAATATCTTTTCCCATAAATGTGGCCATTTCTTCACACTCAGTTTTATAGAGATACATGATGCTTACACTGCATCTTATGATGGCAGCTCCTATGCACCTTTGTAACTTCTTGTGGGAAGGGACTGGGCACAGCAGGTTGTGCTGAAGGTATGCTCCCTGTTGCCACATGGAGTAGAAACTTTCCTATCATCTTCAAGAGAAGATGGATGAGCAGCCAGAGTTGTGGTGGGGGAGGAGGGACCAGGGCCAAGGAATGGAGTACAACCTGTTGCAGAGACCCTGCTTCTGTGCCCAGAGATAAAAATCTATTTCAATGGTGTCCTGGTCAGGTACCTTGGTTCCCTGTTTACCTGATGAGTTAGGGCATTTAGTTATTCCCAAGGACTTATAAAAGGCGTAGTTTTCCTGCTTTCTGTAGGAGAAGTCTCATCTTTAAACCCAGACACTTCCAGCTCTCTTGAGCTGCAAGTCTCTTCCAACTGCCTGTGCTAGTCAAAGGATAATTGAAAAAGAGGTTTGCATGATTCATAAATGAAGAGTTTAGTCCTTGACTGTCTGTGACAACAAAAGGCTCAGCAACAGCATGGTCCTAGAGCTGTCAGCCTCATTTGCCCTGAACTGCTTCACTTCATCTGACAAATTTTGCTTTTAATGTGTGCAATACACATTACTCCTTCAGCTCCATTCGCTAGCTTTTGGGTTTCAGCCTGGCTTCTATTTGTGCTATATATTTTACCATTTCAGCAAATTCTTCTTGAAAGCTTAACAGCCTAGTTACAAAATCTGCTACCCTTCATCTACATGATAAAATGACAGAAAAAATATAAACACAGCTCTCCACCCCTTGTGCATATGATGTACTGAATGATTAATAGTTCCCACTGATACATTGGGGTTTTTTAACATTTTGTTTCTGTGACTGTTTTCTAGGGCCTTGGAGAAGAAAAGGAAAGGCCAACCAGCTGATCTTTTTAAGGAGAGTCCATCTTCCACACTGGAAGATACTGACAAGGATCATAAATTCCTCATCTTTTTAGATATGCACAACCAGCTTTGGTTGGCTAAAGTATCTGTTTTATCATTTGACAGTCCTCTGACCCTAGTGGCTGCTCGGGTGTCTTTTCTGTTTAGGTCTTCAACTAAATATAAAACCTGTTTGCCAGCAGCTCTGTGTGGCTGGATTTTACTTGTCCCCAATGTTTTGCTGAAAGCAGAGGAAGAGTGAGCTGACTCAGAATTTGTTTCCATGAAACGCCTGAAAGATTTGGGCCAAAAATCTGCATGTAGATATGTATATTAACTATGGGTAGCACCTGGTGACACGAACCCTACTTCTCATTTGCTACCATCACATGAGTGACTAATTCAATAATGATGCTGTCAGCAGCAATTTGAGCTTAAATGGCTCCTGGGATGTAAACTTGGTTCATCCCTTTTTTGGGGATGCTAACTCAGTAATCTAATGTTGTCAGCTTGACTCCCTAAAGATCAGTCTTTCCTGAGACTAGTCTGTGCCTGTTATTTTGTAAGGATAAGAAAATAAGAAATCAATGACACTGCTTCCATGATGATTTAATTTTTGTTACTTGCATATCAACATAACGTTCTTTTTTCTAAACAAAATTTTATAAATACAGCAAGACATCACTATGGCTCCTTACACTTATTTAGTATAGTCAATATGGGCAAAATGGGTAATAGTCATTTAACTTGTTTGCCACATAAAATTGCTTTTCTTTCTCTACTTTTTTCCTGATTTAAGGCAGTAAATATCTGAAACTTTAATACTGGAGTAAGCTTATTTTAATTTGCAAAGCCAGGCATTGGAAGAAGGGGCTTAAAAAAAAAAAAAAAAAAAAGCCAGTTGATTGCATCGCTGACTTTCTTACTGTAGCAATGAACTGTAAACTTTCATGAAACTTACATTTACTCTATCTATGTAGTAAAACAGCAATAGCATAGTTGCCAGGTAAGTCATTACTTTTCTTCCATAGAGAGCAGAGTTTGAAATTAGGCTGACTGAAGTCACCAAAATAAGAATGATTACATAGTGATAAATATTAAAAATATTGATAAGTAATCTTGATTACACCAGTTAAATGTTGCATAAATTGAATCCACATCAGAAAACCATTGCATGTTTGATGCATTTGATAGCATGTGCTCCAAAGAGAGACTTAAGATTAATTGAGCATGGACAGTAAACAAGCTTCTCAATACACTGTCCTCTAGTTAAAGATTGACATGCTGTGGTGAAACCAAAGACAGTGTCTACTGCATTGAAGCTAGAAGGAAGTGGTGAATTAAAATTTAGACATATGTTAATAACATTTATTTTTAATATTTTTTAATTATATAGCCTAGTCTTAATCTCTGATATTTGGGGAAAAAGCCTGATAGCTGTTCACTTGCAAACGGTGGTTTTATTTCTGTGTTTGCCCCTCCAGAGTCAATGAAGGAGCCAAGTGCCTAAATTTGGTTCTGGTGGACAACAAGGCCACCATGAGCCAGCAACAAGGCCCTCTTGGCAAAAGAAAGCACGCAGCCTCATTGGGCTACATTAGACCCAGCACTGCCACCAGGTGGAGGCAGGTGATCCTCCTCTCTGCTCAGTACTGGTGAGATACACCTGGGGTGATGTATTGAGTGCTGGTTTCCCTAGTACTGGAGAAACAGAGCCATTGGACCAAATTCAAGCAAAAGGTCATAAAGATGAAGAAGGGACTGGAGCATCTGGGGTATGAGGAGAGGCTGAGAGAGCTGGGACTGTTCAGCCTAGAGAAGACAAAGGTCTGAGGGATCTTATCCCTGTGCATAAATATCTGGGACATGTGGCAGACTCTTCTCAGTGCTGCCCACTGACAGGACAAGAGGCAAAGGGAACGAACTGAAATCCAGGGAACTGTATTTAAATATAAGATTTTTTTTTTTTTTTGTGAAGGTGGTCAAACACCTGGGGCACAGGTTGCCCCAGGAAATTGTGGAGTCTCCATCCTTGGAGCTATGCAAAAACTGATTGGAGGTGGCCCTGAGCAACCTGCTTTAGGTGACCCTGCTTGAGCAGAGGTTTGGACTAGAAGGTCTCCAGAGATCTTTATAGCCCCAGACATTGTAAGAATTCACACTTAGATTTCCAGGTATTCTGTCCTGTTGTTTTTGCTAAAGGAAAATTGTAAGTTAAGAAATACAAACTTGAAAAAGATATAATGAAGTAATATTTGTCCTTATTTCTAGCTACAGCATGGAGTTTGAGGGAATTTGAGGAAGGGCAGGTAGTCAGTCAAGAAGTCTTCGAGTCCTCATAATGACAGTCCTTCAGTCTTGATCAGATGGACCTTTTGAAGGAAAAGGAGAAAAGAAAATCCAGGAAAACACAGCTCGACTTTAGGAATGTCCTAATGTGGGTGGGTGTTTTTTTGTTGCGTTTGTGTTTTTTTTAAGTATTTCATATTTAAGTTTTTAAGACAGAAAAATGCAGAAAGGAAAGTTGTGGAAAAGTAGACCTATGCCATAATAGTGAAATTATGCTTAAATACAGGTGTATTCTGCCACTTCAATCCAATGTTTCACTTGTCTCCTGCAGCCGCTCCAGAGGAGTCTGGGTCTCCTGCAATTCTGTGCTAAATCTGTCATACCCGTGCAAAACTGTTGAATGTCATAGGGCATCTCAAGGCACAATTTTAGGACACCTGATTGGGATTCACTTGTCTAGCACCTGCAGCCATTCTGACTTTTGAATAACTGTATCAGCAGTGGACAGGTTTATCAGATTCTTCAACACAGCCACAAGACATACTTTTACCAAACGGTAAATAACTTTACCATGCCACAGAGATCTGCTAATAGCTTGGTTTTTGTATGCACATTCGTACACTACTTTGCATAATTTTTCATGAAAATTGTCCCCATAATGAAACATTATGCCTTAAAAATCCTCAGATCTCTTCTACTGCTAACAGTGCTGATTGACTATATTCTTGATAAGCGAATTAATATCAAATGGACAATCTGTGTACAGGAGATGACAGCATCCTCAAAAAAGCAGAAATAAAATCAAATAAAGACCAAGCACCCTCCCATCTTTCGGACCCAATTCCCAGTCCTGAGTTTTAGCTATGTTATTTCTTTTAATCTGTTTGGTGAAACCACTTCTGGGTAGGGCACTCTTATTGCAGGAATCATTAATTTGAAGAGAGGCAAATGAAAAATAGGAAATTTGTATTTCAATCACAAAATGGATCAAAGAAAACTTTCCTAGGGCAAGTCACTGTTGTCAAGATTGTCCTGAAGAAAGGAACATCATTACAGAGGATTATCTATAACAGTGGTTCTCAGCCTTTCTTTCAGCTTGTGTACCCCCAGGCAGAAATACAGTGTGACTGATTATGATTACCACACACGTACACAAAGACCCACTCTTCTACAGATATATTTTTGCACTTTTCTATAAAGTCTTGTGATGTTATTCCTAAAAATAGGCCCACCATGCATTTATGTAACTACTCAGCTTAAAAATAATAATAATAATGAAAATTTATATTGTCTTCAATTCCCCAGGCAGTGTGACTCAACAAATATTGAAAAATGCATCGTCTGCTTGGAGAAGGGCCTGACAGGAGATTTATTTCATAGCTTTTCCTCTGTTACTTCTCACTGGAGCTTCTCGAAGGCCACAATTTTAAGGAGATTTTTCTGGGGAAACAATGATCCTCTTACTACCAATTATCCCTAGATGTTATGTGATTGGTGAAAAGGTATCCTTTAATTTTATTAGCTTGGAGCACCCTTGGAGCTTGCTTGGGTGTCTATACTACCCAATAACAGATCCCATGCTCAAGGCTCCCCAACCTTGCAGCAGCTTACAACTTTGTGGCATCTAGGAGACCAGGTTAAGTTGTCATAGGCTAAAACCCTGCAGGAAACATGCTAGGAATTAATTACCATTAATTACTATTAATTACTATAGCTTAAACACAGTTGAATACAGCACAGTGTTCAGGTCCTGTATAGATTTTTAGTGTAGACATAGCTCCTGGGACATAGTAGCATGCTCAACTCATTCTGGGGTCTCCCTCTTTATGGCAGGGCTGGTAGAGTTTTTGCAGCTGTTATTTAATACCTAGAGTGATGAAACCCTTGTCCAGAGTGGGTCTCATAGCTTCTTCCACAACACAAATTTTAGAAAAAAGCGTATTTCATGGCAGAGAACTCAGCACTTGATTTCATAACATTTCAGTGCACCCAGCCTCAACTCAAAAGGTAAACGATGTTGAAAGTCATGTTATGATCTTCCTGAAAATAAAGACTGTTATCTTTCCCAATGATAAACATAAAAGAGATGAAATCACATGCAGGACAGAAAAAAAAAGAAGGCTTGTTTCTTATTCTCCATCCTCTTCATCAGGTCTGGTGCATTTCCCCTTTGTTATTTTTCTATTATTAAAATGGAAATAATAATACCTTACTCACAGTCATAACACAAAGATACTACCTCCTTGGCTAGCTAAAGTTGTTAGATGGTAGTGAAGACATTTTTATGACGTTATTATGAAATTTGTTAAATGGGTCCTAGTTCACACTCCAGTAAAAAATTTCTTCCTAAAATTATCATGAAGAAGAAATGCAAAGAAAAGTGAAGGACATCAGCTTCCAGGCTTACTAAGTCCAAAACAGACAAACAAAAAAAGTTTCTTCTGCAAAAAATACATGCACCTTTAAATTAAAGATCATATTATGATCAGACGGCTGGAACATATCTCCCATGAAAAAAGGCTGATAGAGATGGGATTGTTCAGCCTGGAGAAGACAAGGCTACAGGGAGACCTCATTGTGGCCTTTCAGTACTTAATGAGGGCTTATAAGAAGGATGGAGAGAGACTTCTTATCAGGACCTGTAGTGACAGGACAAGGAGCAATGGTTTAAAACTAAAAGAAGGCGGATCTAGATTGGGTATATGAAAGAAGTTCTTTACTATGATGGTGGTGAGACCCTGACTGAGGTTGCCCAGAGAGGTGGTAGATGGCCCATCTCTGGAAGTGGTTGAGGTGAGGTTGGATGGGGCTTTGAGCAACCTGATTTACTTGAAGATATCTCTGCTCATGGCAGGGGGGTTGGACAGAGGGCCTTTAAAGGTCCCTTCTAACACAAACCATTCTATGATTCTATGAAACCCTAGCACAATGTACCATAATAAAAATGGTATATTAAATATGTTTCCAGACAAACACAGAGGTTTTTTTTGTGATGAAATCTTGCAACTATTACTAGATCACAAAAACATTGAGAACTGGTTGTGTTATGCTGTGGATTAGGGAGGTCATTACTTAGGACAGTGCTTAAAATACCTCTCTAGTCTTTTGTTGTATGAATCCCCCTTGGAGCAGTGCTATCTTGGAGCTGAAAAAAGCAGAATGAAATGAAGTTTCTATCACAGTGTGCTTCAGAGAGAACTCAGTTCATTGGGATTCCAGATATTACACACTTCTGTATTTCCCTTGGAAGGAAGACAGCTGTGCCTGACCATAGAGGCACAGCAGATGCTGAATGCCAATTGTTAAACCCTAGTGGTTACTTTAATTGCCCCTTTCTACCAATTTGAGGTGGTGTAATGGTAGGAAAGCAACAGAGGTTGCTGTCACTCAAGTTCTCTGAGCCTACAATTCTGCCTGAAAAAAATAACAAAAAATGGACGAAGTGAAAAAGAAAATAAATTTTCACAGGCTCATGATAAGCTTGTAAGCAAAAATGTAAAGGGAAGTGAGGAGGGGGAAGTTTTGACTCGTAGATTCGACGTTTTACATGAAAGTTTCATAATGCAGCTGTGAGTGTTTTACAAGAGGCAGGATCCTCAGCAGCGAAGTTACAGCATGATGGACTCTGACATTTTGTAAAACCGTAAAACATGTCAGTAGCTTTAACAAGCAGGAATGTTTTGACCTCCTGAGGTTCCTGTCCAATTTAGCCATAGCAACTGTTCGATTCACGCAATTAATGGTTACATTCAGTCAGGGGAGGGAAGGAAAAGTGTGACAGGAAACATCACCTTAAAAGCAAGACAGCATTTCTTTTTTTCTGCTGTAGATCCCTCATCAGAGAGCTCCCCTACCCCCAGTCTTCACTGTGTGATATTTTCATAGCTCTAATTTTCCCTTGGCATCTGTATTTGCAGGCCTCTTGCCCTGTGAATGTGTATATTAATGGGATAATTCCAAGTGAGTCTTACACTGACTAAAAAATCATAAGGTTCTTTTGCATACATTTTATTTTACACAGTCTCCATGTTAGCCTGGTTGGTTTGTTGTTTCTTCTGTTTTGAGGATAATCCTGCTGATGTCTGTAATTTAGAGATCTTGGCTTTTCACTACAGCAAAGTCACTTTGAGACCCTGCACATCCAAATAGCAAGAGTAGACTCATGGGGGACTTAATCTGCACTTGGAGGAAAAGTGTTATGCACTGTTAGTCGAAAGGTGTGACTTTAAGAGAACACTAGAGAGTCAACTCATTTTCTCACATTGCTACACACAAGTAAGACCTCATAAAACAAAAGCACAGTCATTTCTTGGCTTCTTTTATATGTATATTTCTGTGTGAGGAGAAGAGGAGAAGAAAGCACTCTCCAACAAACTTGAAGGACAGAGGTTTTGAGAAAGAGCCTGTTGGTCAGACAGCAATCTGTATTGCCAAGGCAGGTCCAACCTACAATGCAGCATGGACCTTTACACGTGTTCAGCTACGCGTCATGAAAATTCAGATCATACTCAGGGATCAAACACAAATTTACCAGCAAAGTCTTTTCTGCTGACAGTACCTGATACCATGCATTTGTTCCTGATTTGTCCCATTTACAAGAATGATTCTTGGTCACATATTGCATCTCCAGTGTACTCCTAGTGCATATTTCTTCCTGGGATTTTCTAGATATAAACAGGGAAATTCAGCTGTGTAACTCCTTTCCCTGGGATGCTGCAGATACTAAAAGCTGACAAGGGATCAAGAGGAGACTGGACAAGTGTGCAAGAATATAAATGTTAGAGACACTGGAAGGACCTTTTTGATTCATTATTGCTGATCTTTTATTTTTATGTTCTTAGAGATTCTTAAATATGCTCCTTCAAAATATCTCTTTCCTTCCCCTAAGTATGGACCGAGGGCACACAGAGAGAGTAGAGATGCCCAAGAGACTGTTTCAGGTACCATGACAGGGAAGAATACTTTCATGGGGAAAATTAAAAATAGGAATAAGTAAGATTAGAGGAATGTGACAAGCCTGGGAAAGCTGTGTAAGACTTGAGAACAGAGACGTAAATGTGGGCACATTAGACCCTGCAGCTGAGCACAAAGTCTAGCAAAAAAGAAAAATCAGTCAAATGTCAAATGTCAGACTTGTACTTCCAGACTTGCTTCACTTATTGTTTCCAAAAACATTCACAGATATATAGCTTTTCTCTTGAAGTGTCCTCATAACTCAGTGAGATAGACTGGAAGGTCATAAATGCTTGGAGGATGCAACTGTATGTCCCTGTTTGTTCATATAGAAGTTAGCAATAGGGGTCTATTTCTTGATGTGAATAATTCCTACTATACACATTCTTATATCTTTTTGACATGTTCTCCTGTCACCCTTGTGGATATTTTTCTCCCAAAGAATCTGCACGTTAACACTTTGTGTACCCCATACTTCAAGGCAATATTGAAGCTAAACCATCTTTTAACAAATGCTACTTTTTTTACCTGAATATGGATGCTAAAACTCATTTCTTTGTTCATCTGTGAGACTCCATCTATACACAGAAGGATGTGACCCCTGCGTCCAGATTTCAGTTCTTCAAATAGATGTGGGCGGTAACTACAGGTGAGGTTGACTCCAATATGCACTCAATCACTGCAAGAAAACAAATTTTCTGTGTCGTAGAATAAAATAGCTTACATTGTAGTGTTCATACCAATCCTGTTTTCTCAGAATAAACATAAGAGAAAATAATTCTTTCCTTTTTCTTTCCAGCTCTTCACTGATCATGAAATCTTACTATTGCCATGAAGACATGTTTGTTAATTTTCTGTAATCTTGTATAAATATTCTATGAACAAAACTGCAGGATGAATAAATGCTGACAACTGAAATCCTCATATTTTGTCAATTTGTGTCTAATTGCAAAAAAATTTCTGTCATTGCTCTCAGAGATGGTGAATTACTTTGGAAGATAATATATAGATAATTATAATACCTGAAAATTATGATTTTATTAATATGTTGTGCTTTTTCAATATATGAATTCCTATTATTCTTTACTAGGTCATGTTTTTCCATAAAAGAAAACTCCAGAAATATGATTACATTAATAGTTTATAATATATTTTATATTTGTAGCAGTTCCCATACAAGGTATATAAAAAGCAAATACTGGAAGTTAGGATATAAGGTTTTTAACACCCCTGCAAGGGAAGTAAGTATCACAGCCCTTATTTTACCAATAGGGAAAATAGGTCATGAAGGATACAGGGCTCTATTCTGGTGACATAAATTGCTCTGTATGACACATCTTCCACAAGCTCCCTGAATGAACTATTTGAAGCTCTAAGATTTCTGTATTGACTATGATACGGACTTGACTGGAATTTAGATGGTCTATGCATATCCCAAACTACTTCCTCAAAGTCATGTGAGCAATCTGAGACACAGTTCAGCAAGATTTATGCTTTTAACCAATAGAAATCCCACCAAAATATTTTCTATTTATAATCCCAAAACACCTTCTGAATAATACAGGTGTGGCATGGATTTTGTAGTATAAGCCTACTTTCATACTTACCCCTGGTTACTATTAGGTCTATAGAAATCACTTTTTGACACTTTTCGCTTTCTTTTTCTTAATACATCTTTTCCAACAGCACTCATGGTACTGTGCCTGTCTGTGTCCATTTTCACAGACAGCAGAAGTACACGCAGATCCCAGCCAAAGAATAGATGTAATTAGCTTTATAATGTTCTTCCTTTCATCTGGGATTCACCTCACCTAACTTTAGCCATATAAAAATTAGTCATTTAATTAAAGTAGTCACCTAAATTTCCTCTCTAATGAAAGGCAAGAACAAAGTCTCTTCAGAGAATGATTCATTGCACATGTCTTAAATATCTATTTTAGGATCGGATAAATTCCTCTCTGGTGGTACCTTGCTCTCTCCAATGACTATGAAGACAGTTTAAATAATGGACTATGACTAGAAACACATAGTTCTAACTGGCTAGAGTTAGACAAGATGAATGTTAGGCATGTTTTTTTGAGGATTTTTTTCTTTATTGTGCCAATTGCTGTATGAGCATAGAAAAATCAACCTATCATTTAACCCTTGGCACACAAGTACAAAGAACACCAATTATTTGGGCAGGAAGCAGTGGCAATGCTGTGCACATGATTGTTATTCAAGAGTAGATCAATTTTGTATTTTGAATTTCAAAGACCCGGAAAAAGTGTCATAATATTGTCAACTGATGTTTAAAAGAAAGAGACTTCTTTCTTTTCTGCCTCTTCATCAACAGGAAAGGAAGTAATTGTTAGAGGGGGAAAAAAAAGAATTTTTCTTATCATTATTTATTTTGTTCTTTAAAATCCACCTTTCTCTCAAACTCTTGATGACTTTCTGAAGGCCACAGGTTTAACATGCACTTCTGTGAAACTGCATAACATATTTAATAAAGGAGAAGTCTCTGTTTTGATTACCAAGAACATACTGACATTTGGACTCACCTATTCAGGTCTGTCATTCAGTTTCATACATATCCACAAACTGCAGCATTTCAAAAAAATAGGTTACAGACCATGAGAACAATAGGGGGAAAGAGAGATAACACTATCATGCGAAGCTTTAATTAATGTTAAGCCAATGCTGGACTGTAGGAAATGTCAGGTTCCACTGGATAAATCAGGACTGTTTCTTGGTTTTGCAACACATCATGTTCTGTGTTCAATAAGATGCCAGGTTACTTATTTTGCCTGTCATTTATGTGCAGCGTTTTTCATGTGGTCTTAGAATAAGGTGCCAAAGTTGTCTGATTCCTTGACTTTATTCTATGATTAATAATGCATTAGCCTAGCAAAATATTTGCTCTTGCTATTACTGTTGAGGTTAGGAAATTAAATATATATAACTGAAAAATACAGTAAGTATTTAGGAAATAAATCTTTCTCTGATCTTGCCTTCCCCATTTTCATTAAGGCAGCTCTTTTAGTTATAAGACCAGCTCTGGAATTCAAAACACATATACAAAAAGACTTCATTAAACTTGCTCAGCTCTGATTTGCCTGCCTCTGCGAGCTTAAAAGCCCGTCACTACATAAACCTAAGCCCTATTCACCACTGTAATAATGCAGCTTTATACCAGAACAGCTCCACTGATTTCAACAGTTTCTTTGTTGCATGCATCAGAAGATTCATATTATTAATAATATTTTTATTGTATCTTAAATATTTTAGGTTATAACTTGCACATAAAAGTATATAGAGGGCCTGATTTTTTTTTTTCAGGAGCAGAGAGAGGTATGGGAAAGTCACCTTGACCCTAGTTTCAGCCCTAATGCCTGTCCATAGCCAACATTGCATTACTGGGTTTTCTCACATACTCTGCGTGAGTGGATCTCCAGAGACACAGAGTAACATTTGCTGTTTCTGCTCTTTGTGTTCTTATAACCCCTTACAAGCCATTCTTTGATTTGTCCTCTTCATTTCTTAGTTCTGTTTTCCCCAAATGATTTTTTTCCTGTATCCTTTCAAAGTTCAGCTTCAAGTGACGGAGCAGCTGCCAAGGAGCCAAGTAGCATCGGCTGTAGGCGCTTTGAGAGAAGTGCACGGGCAAAGCCGAAACAAGGGTTTCTATCTGACTTTTTCACCTTTGTACACATACTTATGGTGTGTTACAAGATGAGATTATTTGTCCAGTCCCCTCAAGGACTCCATTGCCTGTCATCTACCGGAAGCAAATACCTGTCAGTTTGGGATAGTAAGGCTTTGCATGTTCCAACTCTTTAGAAAATTGTGGGAGTAACAGCCTTCGGTTCATCATCTAGTCACAAAATGAGAGGCTTAATATAACAAAGAATGGTTTGCAATAGATGTGAAATGATTATTTTTATTTTGAATTAACAAAAGTGAAAAGTTTCAGGACTTAGGAGAAATTTTGTTCCATTAAATACATGTAATTTATCTCTAATTTATAGTCTAAACCCCCTACTGTTTGGCATGTTTTTAACCAAGAAACTGCATTTTGAAATGAAGAAGTGAAATGGTTAAGAAAAAACCCTGAAAATTTCACTTCTGTATTTTATTACTTTTCTTGTTCAAAATATTTTAAAAATTCGACCCATTATTCTGACCTTTTTCAAACTGTCAGAAAAAAAGTAGTAATTATTTTAAAAGGACTATTTCTATTATTTTCACTGTAAATCTGTCCTGTCTGAAAACCAAATCCTATAGTCTTGTGAACTCCAGAATATTATTATTTTAGATAGAATTACCTAAATTTCCTGCTCTGTTGACACCTTTCTGTATCAAATATTGCTCTGTTTGTTCCTAGGCATTTATTCATGGCTAGCGCTGAGGACAGAAGTCTGGGCTAGGTGATTTGCTGCTCTGATGATGTCACCTCATCTTCATGTTTTGTTATTATCTAATATTAATGAGTACAGATGACAAGGAGGATTGGGATTGGGCATGGAGATACCTTTGTAATGGTCAGAAGGCATTCAGGGACGTAATTAGATTATAACAACAGTACATAATTAATGTAATATAACAGGACAGATCTCAATCTGTTGCATCAGTGGAAAATCCAAAGTAACCCTATGTAAGGTACTGTTGTTTGCATACGTTGTACATTGATTTAACTGAGGTTTGATTTAGGCTGATTAAGTGACACATTTTTTTACTTGTATCATTTGTATGGGCAGACTCTGGATGATTAGCCTCAGCTTGAATGCCACTATATATTTACTGTTTTAAGACATGAGAATTAAACTGTGACCAGATGCCAGATATCCCCTAATTAGAAGTGCAGGCCATCCCCATGCTAAATTCAAGGTTCCTTAAAGACAACAGACTCCACTGAATGTTTATTACCAGCTGTGGACAAATCAGTGTCTTAAAAGAGTNAAAAAAAAAAAAAAAAAAAAGAAAGATTTTATGTAACTGCATGCAGGGGTTTTTTTATTCATTTGTTTTGTTATTTGTATAAACAGCACAGAAAATGTCATTTAAAAGAGGAACAGGTTTTAATGGAAATGGTCAAAACTGTGGTCTGGAACAATGCATTAATATTATTTATAATGGACCAGTATCCCATAATGTATATTAAGAGAAAGTGTGATGGAGAAAGAGAGGCACTTAAGATGAGTCACTCTTTCATGATGCCAGTCTTTCATGTGACACCAGGAGAGCCCAGGCACATGGCTTAGCTTAAACAACCAGTTTTTAGACGTGCATGTTAGCTAAGATCATTTCCAGCTTTCCTATGAGGTCTGAAGAGTCCGTCTAGCCATGTATAGCTAGGTGCATTATTTTGTGATCAGTCATTTCTTTCAAGCAATTCAGGTTTATGGAGTTTGATGCAGCTGTTCTGAGTTTAGTCTCTTTAGGTTGTGTCTATAAGGGTGGACTCAACAATTTCCTTGCCAGACCAAGAAACAGAACGGTCCATAACTTAGGCTTCAAAACAGGGTGACTGCATGCAAACTATCTCTGGGGAGTAAGTCCTCATTGGCCTTGCTGCCAAAACCACATACCAGCTCAAGTTTTCTGTTAGAATGCTAGTTAAGCTTTATTATTACAGAAATAACTTGCATTATTCTCTTAACTACTGTACAGAATAAAATTATGGAATTAGTATTCTACTGGCCAACCCAGATGTATTCTGAGCTGATGTAAATGAAATGATGACAATTTCTTGATACGTGGGATGATTCAAAGCCCAATTAAGTTAACAGAGAAATTCCTTTGATTTCTTTCGGTCTGAAACAGGCCCTTGAATCATGTTGCACATCAATAACACTCTGTGGCTCATCTCAATATCAGATTCAAAAAGAATGAGAAATTCTGCCCTGCCTCACAGAGGGGTTGCAGAGGTGAATTTGTGCATGTCTGCTAGACATTTGGATACTACAGAGAGGAGCACCTTGGAAAAGTCCATAAAGAGTTGACAAGTTACAGAGGGTTTGGATGGTGTGAGGTAAAAGGGTTGCTCGTGGGGAAAAAATAACTCAAGACTAGAATATTAAGGACTATCTAATAACACAATCACAGAAAAAGTAGAACTGGACGGGAGACTATGCAGTATTTCATAACTTCCCAGTGTTTATATTTCCAGGTCAAAGGACAAGCCTTACATTCAGGATTTTATTCTTAATTGCAAGGTGATGGTTCTTCAGGAACTGAGATTTTGCCAGTTTTTTCCTGATTTCAGTGCACTGCCTCTTCTATGTTTTATCTTGAAACAGAAGAGGCTTTGGAAGCTGTGCTAGTGTTTGGGTTTCACTGGCTTCATGGTGTACTTCTGCCCTAGACTTTTTGTGTCTTTGCATATGTATCTAAATCTTTCCATACTTTCCTTAGCTGCACTATTAGTTTTGACAATTCTGTGTTGTATGCAAGTGCTATGGTATTTAATTGGGTCATTTCTTTGGGTCATAGAGCTTACAAAATATACTTATTCTGTCCATTTTTTCTTCCCACTCTCTACTTCTGCTTTTCAATTTTTTTATGTTTCTCTTTTTTGTGTTTGTATTCATATTTTATTGGTTTTACTTTTACATTTTTCAATTTTTTCCCCTCTTTTTCCTTTTTCCTTCTTTTTCTGTTTTAGATGCCAATCAAAATTCTTTCCCTTGAATCATTGTCTGTTCCTAAAGTAAAAATTCTTAATGTTTTAGCAAGCAGATGATTTTTTGTTCCTGTTTTCTTAACTCACCTTCCAGATTTCTAATTGTTATTGCTTCCAGCACCTTGACAGCTGTTTGACACCAGTGTCTACTTTTAGTTACACATTAAGTATTATGATAAACCTCAAAGAAAGCGTGGTTTATCTAGAGGAAATTCACTCTTGCATCTCATGTTAAATCTGCAAGTCTAACATGAGATGCAGAAACCAAAAATGAAGTTTTCTCATTATTAAACATGGCAATCATCTTCACTGTTTTACCTATGAAGTCACACCCTGAGCATTTTCTTTTCTTTTAGAAACATGACATCAGTTCCAACAGTATAGTGTGATTTTTTTTCCCATTGAGAAATGCATGTAAACTTAAATGTCTATACTAAAGCTCCAAGTTTGCTGTCAATAATGTGAAGATGAAGCACTCCACTGGTCCCAGATGTTGCCCTCTAACACCTGTGTGAGAACCTACTTCTAGAGTAAGGTGGATTTACAGAGAGTAGATGGAGCTTTTTGAGTTTTCATTTTTCAGCCAGAACATTTAATGGGTTAAATATTCATTGAAGACATTTGAAGGTCCCCATCTTACCCTGACTTGGTTTAGCCAGCTTGCATAAGACCTGTCAGACATTTGTGAGGTCAGGACTTCAAAATACTGAATCCTGAGTATGATCATATATAAAATAATCTTGTCCCATTTTTCTTTTGCTGTNGACCTGAATTATTTCCAAATAGGCTGATAAATTTACAGCTGCTATTATAGGTCATATAATATAGATTAAACCTGTGTTTACAGCCTAATAATTTTCCTGTATCTTTAAACGAGCTATGAAGTATTTTGTAATGCGGATTGTTTCCTTTTTTATTTGCCATTAAAAGCAGTGAAGGGAAGCTGCAAAAACTCCATGTTTTCTTGTCACTGAGGACAGCCTCACTGCTGTACTGCACTGAGTCTGAAGACCCAGAACTACTCTGTGGTTGCAACCTCAAAGGAATTACAGGTGCCAGAAGTGGCAGAGGAAGTATGCAACCAGTCTAAATGGGTCAGGAAAGGGCAACTAAGTCATATTTCAAGAATTAGCCAATTTGGGCATTGTCATTGCCTAAAACAGGGAAAAAGTACCTGCAGTTCTCTCTTCTCTTCTCATCATGGGAATAACCAGAATTAGCGTACCCACAATATATTAGACATGTTGCTATAATAGATGAGATGAACTGGATGATCCTTGAAATTTCCTGGTTGGTGATCCAAACAAAGGAGTAAATCATAGAAATCATATATGGCAGTATTCACTCTTCGCTTTGTGCCACTATGAATGCAAGAGGAGAAGACCATGAAAGGATAAATTTGTTAAGAAAATTTAATGCTTAACTTAAAGCAGTTAATTCTGCTTTAAGAAAAGCAGAAACCTGAACATGGTTTGTACACATTCTAACCTGCAGAGACAGGGCAGATAGGCTGTTTTGTCTGGGTACAGGTCCTAGTTCAGATTTTATTTGTTGCCTTTGATTTCTTGTGAATTTGCTTTGACATGCAAGACATCACTCGGGATAAGGCCTTTACTGTGTTTGTGTCAATAGCACCCAAGAATTTCAGCTGTGGGCCGGGGCCCTGTTATGAGAACTGCTGTACAAACATAATGACAAACAGATTTATGTCAACTTATATTCAAATCAAGCAAGGTAATTGATTGGTGAGTTGCAGCTGAGCCAAAAATTAAGGATGGCTTTTGGGGTTTTTTTTCAGTTCATATTCATAAGCACATGAATGACATCAAATTTTAGACTTCAGTCTAAATAAATGCAAATACTGAAGATGTGAATTCATATACGTCTATTTATTTCATATATATTTCTTGTTTACAGTTTTTACAGAATTTAAACCTGGAGGAATTATAAATGGAAAGATTATCAACATTGTTTTTTGGACCCTAGCAGTGTTTATAAAAAGAGCTAATCAAATAATCATTTGCAAGTGGTTATGAGCTGGGGTGTATTTTCTTTGTAAATTTTGCAACTACACAGTATTATTTGGAGATATTACAATGTGCAAATATATGCTGGATTTTTTTTTTTTCATGAAAGAAGCAAGTTCAAATGAGGCATTTCATTATTACCTCAATAACGCATAATCAGCAAAGCTTTCATGTATCTTGATTGTTGATAGCTAGCAATGAAATAAGAAGGGACAAAGTTTGTCAGGTGGAGACTCACAGATGCAAGTTGCCACAGCTAAGCAGCACGTCCATGTAAATTTAAGTCTCAGACAGAAAAGGCAGTGTGGGGAGGAGGCGAATCAACACCTATTAAATTTGGACAGGGACAGAAAGAGTGGCCTTTGCTGACTGACAGACAAGGTTATGTGGTTAAACAATAATTTGAAGGCTTGAATTATTCATGTCCAATTCAAGGTAAAAGGGTTTAACCTAGTGATATCATCTTGTTGCAGTATTTCACTAAGGCAAAAAAATGCTATTCTATTCCTGACTTTTTTATTTTACTATGTGTGTGTCATACATATTAAAATAGAGGAGAGAATGGGAATAACTGCTAATTTTTAGAGAAAAATATATGTACGTATTAAGGTCTCAGGGCAAGTTGTCATTTAAAATGAGAAAGAAAACAGTTTCCACAAAGGCGTACATGCAGTCTGACAGGTGAACTTCAGGCTTCTCTTCCATACCCTACTCACCAGAGCTGTTCTTCTTCTGCATAACTTTTAAACCAAGAAGGTAGAGGTAAATATATCACTGGGATTACAGCCTTTATTTGAATTTTTTTTTTTTTTAAAGAGTTATATTTGTTTGCTGGCAAGAAATACAAACACTATCACAATGTCATCATGTGTCCTACCAATTGCTTTGGTAGCAACTTTGTGACTTGACCTTCTACAGTTTTCATTGATTGTAGCAAAGAATTTATGGACTGTCCAAAATCATCACGTAGATAGTTACTATAGAAAGGATCAACAGAACAGCCTGCACATAAAGGCACATACAGATAACAGTACACTAAGGAAAGTACACTCTGGTCAACATTTACTTTTTTCTGTTAGCATCAAACTATTTATTAATGAATTAATTTAGCTTGGAACAATATTCATTCACTCCTAATTCCAGTCAAACAGACTTGAAAGGAGGTATTTAATTGTAGATACTTGCATGGAATGGCAGTCTTAGGCAAAACTTGATGATTTCTTACTAAATCTTCCTCCTCCTAACATTTAAGCTGTATTTTCTGCTAGAAAATCCATTACCAATTCTACCTATCCTATAGTTCACAGTACTGTGCATTATTAATGTCACAGGAAGTGTCGATATCTGTGAAGCAGGGATCAATTGTAGGATATAATAGTTTCCATATTTTGGATTCTTTATTTCAAACTTCTGATCTCAGAGGGGACTCCAGGGGTATTTGTGGTGCCTCAAGGAACAGAGCCAACAACAGAGTCTGTGATCCTGGGTCAGTGGTAATTTAGAGCAGTCATCAATCCCCATTTCCTTTCATCAGTTTTATTAAGATAAATATTTCATATGCCCATGTCCTGGTTTCAGCTGGGATAGAGTTAATTTACTTTCTAGTGGCTGCTATGTTTCAGATTTGGTATGAAAGGAAAGTCGGTAACACATACTGTTTTAGTTGTTGCTAGGTGACGTTTATAATATTAAAGGACTTTTTCCAGCTACCCATAGAAGCTGAGAAAGAGCACAGACACAACAATGGAATGGCCAGTGGAATATAATGCACCATATATGTCATGCTTGGTATATAAAAGGGGAGTTGCCAGTGGGGGTGTATCTGTGACGACTGCTCAGGTCAGGCAGGGCAACCAATTCACTAGGCAGTGAGAATTACTTGTGCCTTGTATCTTCTTCTTCTTCAACTTCTTTTTAATTATTATTAATAATAAAAATAATAATTAATAACTTTTTACAGAATCACAGAATGTTAGGGGTTGGAAGGGACCTCTGGAGATCACCTGGTCCAACATCCCCTGACAGAGTAGGTCCACCTACAGAAGTTTGCACAGGATAGCATCCAGGTGTNACGTCAGCAGATAGGACTGGGGACTGCCCTCCGCTCTGTTGCCCAAGTGAATTCACACAGGACAATTATGTAGTTGTTGTTAAAGTGGCTGATCCATACCAACATCCTCCTGGGTCCCAGGCTGCTGAGACCTCCTCAGTAGCAGCTCTCTGTCAAGAACTGACGCCTAGACCTTCACCTTTCAAGCCTTGTATGTCCCTTTCTGAGGGATGGAGGACTGGTTTCCTCTCCAGAGGAGTGGCTCAGTTTTTCCATGACTGCATACTGATGTAGAATCTTCTAATTTTGGATGGCTGTGGGATTTTACCTCCACAGCCTCTTAATGTTCAGACACACAGAGGACATATTACAGACCTCCTCGGTCGATAACCTCGTGCGTGGGTTGTGTTTGATTTCAGCCGGCACAGGTTGTACAGGTCTGTGCAAGCAGTCTGTGACTAGCTGGTCACTTCTGCTGTGGCCTCTACTGTGACCATGCCAGGCGTGACTCAGGCTTTTCTGAGAAAGCTGGAGGTATTTGGTGGGTGACTGGCCATCCCTGCAGCTGCCTTGCATCACGCCAATAGCGCACTGTCCTGGTTTCAGCTGGGATAGAGTTAATTTTCTTTCTATTGATCGCTGTGTTTCAGATTTGGTGTGAAAGTAACGTCAGTAATGCATGCTGGTTTAGTTGTTGCTAGGCAATGTTTATACTATTCAAGGACTTTTTTCAGCTTCCCATAGAAGCTGAGAAGGAGCACAGACACAACAATGGAATGGCCAGTGGAATATAATGCACCATATATGTCATGCTTGGTATATAAAAGGGGAGTTGCCAGTGGGGGTGTATCTGTGACGACTGCTCAGGTCAGGCAGGGCAACCAATTCACTAGGCAGTGAGAATTACTTGTGCCTTGTATCTTCTTCTTCTTCAACTTCTTTTTAATTATTATTAATAATAAAAATAATAATTAATAACTTTTTACAGAATCACAGAATGTTAGGGGTTGGAAGGGACCTCTGGAGATCACCTGGTCCAACATCCCCTGACAGAGTAGGTCCACCTACAGAAGTTTGCACAGGATAGCATCCAGGTGTGTTTGGAATATCTCCAGAGTCAGAGGCTCCACCACCTCTCTGGGCAGCCTCTTCCAGTGCTCTGCCACCCTCAAAGGAAAGAAGTTCCTCCTCATGTTCAGATGGAACTTCATATGTTCAAGTTTATGCCCATTACCTCTTGTCCTGTCACTGGGCACCACTGAAAAAAGACTGACCCCCTCTTCCCGACACCCTCCCTTTAAGTATTTGTAAGCATTGATGAGATCCCCCTTCAGTCTTCTTTTCTTCAGCCTAAAAAGACCCAAATCCCTCAGCCTTTCCTCATCAGAAAGATGTTCCAGCCCCCTAATCATCTTTGTAGCCCTTCACTGTCCCCTCTCCAGCAGTTCCCTGTCCTTCTTAAGCTCGGGAGCCCAGAACTAGACACTGTACCCCAGGTGCAGCCTCACTAGGGCTGAGTTGTCCTGGTTCCAGCAGGAATAGGGTTAATTTCACAGGTATTCTATACCACATGTCACCCACTACTTACGGAGTAATTGCGGGGGCAGTTTGGAAGTCAATGCTTGGGAGCGGGCTTCAGCTTCCTGGGACTGGAGTGGTCAGTGTGCAGTGGGAAGGTAATCTTGTTTATTCCTCCACCCATGTTATTATTATTGTTTTTTTCTATTTCCTTGCTGCCCTGTTAAACTGTTTTTTTATCTCAACCCACGAGTTTTGCCTTTTTCTTTTGAGTCTCCCTCACTGATGAGTTCTGAGTGAGCAGCCGTGTGGTTCTCTGTTGCTGGCTGAAGCCAAACTACGACAAGAGTAAACAGGGAGGATGATGTCTCTCAACCTACTTGCTACACTCTTCTTGATGCACCCCAAGATGCCACTGTCCTTCTTGGCTACCAGGGCACATTGCTGGCTCATGGGCATCTTGTTGTCCACCAGGACTCCCAGGTCCCTCTCTGCACAGCAGCTCAGCCTCTAACCTGTACTGCTGCATGGGATTATTCCTCCACAGGTGCAGGACCCTGCACTTACTTTTGTTGAATTTCATATGGTTTCTTTCTGCCTAAGCCTCCAGCCTGTCCGGGTAGTGCTGAATGGCAGCACAGCCTTCTGGTGTGTCAGCCACGCCCCCCCAGTTTCGTGTCATCAGCAAACTTGCTGATGGTACACTCCATCCCTTCATCCAGGTCATTGATGAATACATTGAACGGGACTGGACCCAGCACTGACCCCTGAGGAGCACCACTAGTCACAAACCTCCAAATAGACTCTGCCCCANGGACCCTGCACTTACTTTTGTTGAATTTCATATGGTTTCTTTCTGCCTAAGCCTCCAGCCTGTCCGGGTAGTGCTGAATGGCAGCACAGCCTTCTGGTGTGTCAGCCACGCCCCCCCAGTTTCGTGTCATCAGCAAACTTGCTGATGGTACACTCCATCCCTTCATCCAGGTCATTGATGAATACATTGAACGGGACTGGACCCAGCACTGACCCCTGAGGAGCACCACTAGTCACAAACCTCCAAATAGACTCTGCCCCACTGAGATCTACCTGCCAGCCAGTTTTCAATCCACCCCACTCTCCATTCATCTAACCCACATTTCCTAAGGTTACCTATGAGGCTGCTGTGGGAGACAGTGTCAAAAGCTTTGCTGAAGTCAAGGCAGACAACTTCCAGTGCCCTCCCCTCATCTATCCATCCAGTCATGCCATTGTAGAAGGCTATCAGATCTGTCAGACGTGACTTCCCCTTGGTCTTCCATGTTGACTACTTCTGATAACCTTCTTTTCCTCCAGATGGTTGGAGATGATGCCCAGAATGACCTGTTCCATCATCTTTCCAGGGATGGAGGTGAGACTGACTGGCCTGTAGTTTCCTGGATCTTCCTTCTTGCCTTTCTTGAAGACTGGAGTGACATTGGCTTTCCTCAAGACCTCAGGCACCTCACCTGTTCTCCAGGACCTTTCACAGATGATGGAAAGTGGACCCACAATGACTTCTGCCAGCTCCCTCAGCACTCGTGGGTGCATCCCATCAGGACCCATGGACTTGTGGATGTCTAGTTTACTTAGTCTCTGACTTGATCCTCCCCAACCAAGGGAGAGTCTTCCTTGTTCCAGACTTTTCCTGCAAGGTCTGGGGGTCCTGAGGGCTGGCCTGAGCAGTGAAGGCTGAAGCAAAGAAGGCATTCAGTAATTCCACCTTCTCTGCATTGTCTGTCACCATGGCACCCGTCTCATTCAGTAGCAGGCCCACATTCTCTCTAGTTTTCCTTTTGCCTCCAGTGTACTTGAAGAAACCCTTCCTGTTGACCCTGTCATCCCTTGCCAGATCTAATTCCAAGGAGGCCTTGGCTTTCCTCGTTTCAACCCTGCATACTCTGACAGCATTCTTGTAATCTTACCAAGTGGCCAGTCCCTTCTTCCACATACTGTAAACTTCCTTCTTCCACTTGAGCTTTTCCAGGAGCTTCTTGCTCAGCCATGCTGGTCTCCTGTTTCCTCTGCCTGATTTCTTGCTTTTAGGGATGCACCAATCCTGAGCTCGAATGAAGTGATACTTGATTTTCCTTTTTTGCTATTGTTCTATTAAACTGTCTTTATCTCAGCCCATGAGGTTTGGTGTTTTTTTCCTTTACCCTACCTTTTCTCCATCTTCTCCCTACTCATCTGCATAGGGGGAATCGGGGAGTGAGCAAGTGGCTGTGTGTTCCCCGTTTCCAGCTGGGGTTAAGTCACGGTAGGCCACCTTTAAGCTCCTATTTTAATTTAGTCATATAGGCCATTGGCTTCCTTATTTTACTTTCATAGGCCTGTAAATTCCAGTCCTTTAACCAAGTCACTCTTGGCATTCCCACTGCTTTTTGTATTCTATCCAGAAATGCTTCTCCATCTCTCTGCACATCAGGTCTAACTAAGGTAGAACTTTTCAGTTACAGGATGACTGTGGATACTTTTCTTAAGTATTTTACTGACTCAGTGACATCCCCTGTGAGGATTTCAGAGTAATTACCTGTAGTTATTAATCAGTGTTTCTCAGCACTTAATCTGTTCTTCCAAGCACTAGTTACCCACCCATTGTATGACTGTGTGCAGTTGTGCACAGGAGTGCTGAGCTTTG
>VZTS01024370.1:0-13384 GCA_013400795.1 Pluvianellus socialis | reverse complement strand
GGGTGGGGGTGGTGGGGGAAGTATCAATTTGACCAGAAATACTGGATTTTTGTGTTATGGGTCTACATTTTCTTATACCTTTGAGATGTCCAAGGGATTTGGACAGCATATTATGGTCAGATAAACACCTGTTCAGTGTTATTTGCTGGTTTTATTTCTGCAGAAAAACTTAGCTACTTTAAGGAAATCATACCTTTTCCTTCCCAAAACTCACCAGGGAAAATCACCAGAATATCTAATATCAGTTTGACTTGCAAGTGTACTATACACACTTGGGTGTACATAGTAACTCACGTGAAGTGTAAATGCTCTTTTTTTTCATTTCATCAAGCAAACTGAGGAATGAGTACTTCAAACTGAACAGAAATTGGAATGCTGTTGTGAGAAATCTCTGAGACATCACCACACTCTGGATGTTATCTACCAAGAAGATAAACTCTATTCAATGTCAAAGTAATATCCCTCTGGGAACAGAGTATACAGGAGAAATCCAGCCTGAATGCAAAATGCCAAATACAGTAACTACTGTACACAATGGGCTGCCTTAAGAAGAAGCATTTCTTTTCCAGCCTTCACTTGGGACTAGGCTTAGAAACAACTGGCCTACTTTCTGCTCTTCATCCAAAAATGGTTTCACAATTTTCACTCCTTCATCATCTCCTTGGGGCATTTTAGCTACTTCTGTGCCGTGTAATCCGTTATTCACTAAATAATTAATTTACTCAAGTAAGCATGATCTCTTGGGGTTTAGATTTTCTGAGTGAGGAGAGATGACAGCAGATGTTCTATTTAAAAAGGAAACAGATTAAGAAAAAAACCCCACCCACCCTGATACATTATTTTCTTTGATTTATTTTTTATTGTTATTTAATTTGCAGTCATCAGAAGTCATTCTTGGTTAACTTTTCCCATTAGGCAGATTAGATTTCATTCCTCTGCTATTATTTTAATAAGTAGGTATATTCTGTGTTAATCAATGTGTGTATAAGGCCAGGAGGGGACAGAGAACCAAGTACAACTCCCTTTATAATCATCTACAGCACCATGTGAGTAGGAACAGGTCATTAATAAGGAGGCATATTTTCTCATTGTACTGGCAGCCTTAAGCTGTGCATTTTTCTCACCAGGCTTGCAGAGAACAACCAGCATTTGAACAAGTCTCGGCATGAATGAACAACATGTGGCTGAAAGCATGGAGAAGGCTGCACTGCTGCTGGTGAGTCCATAGAGGCACAGAGACTCTTTGATGAACTGCCCTTGTAAGATTATTTGTATAAACATAAACATATATGTGTGTATGTCTGGAGGCACATATACATAAAAAACCAATTACATTACTGCAGTGGTTTATAGCTTAGAGGAATGGTTTAGATTTTTCTCTGCCTTTAAATGATAAAATGATAAAGCAGTAAACGCAACCAGGAAGGATATATATTCACACGCATACATATGTATAATATATACTTATACATACATGCATCTATATACATATGCATACATGCATATATGGATGTGTATATATAAGCATATGTATATATGCATTTAAATTGCACGGGCACAGTGTTTCTCTCTCCAACCATAAAACTTATGGATGGGATTAGTCTTTAGTATCTGTAGAAAGGATCATATCTATCTCCTAATTCATTTGTGAATGACAAGGCCACCTCAGAGCTTTTCGCAAGAAACATATGTCACCACTGTTCCCATGTGTGGACTACTCACGTGTTACATGATTTTCATTTTCCTTCTGTTCAATCTTAATTTAGACCTAATGATTATCTAATAATTAGTGCTTCATATCTGGTTCCTCTTAAAAAAAAAAAAAAGAGGTAATTTATAATTGAATATTCTCCATCTAAAACTTCAAAATTAACTTACTGTTTGAAAGAGCTCATATTAAGGCAGACGTTTCCAAGTTGGCTCCCAAATTATCTCAATTCATACCACTTTTGATACATTTCATGGAAAACTTTCCAGAGAAAACCAAAGAACTAAGAAATATTGCTTTTTCACTGTTTTTCTTGTGGAATAGTTGTTTTATGTGAAGACTTGCAGATGTGTGATTTATAGGTGAGTATTGAGAGCTTTGTTTAACTTATAATGTCTTGACTTTTACAAGCAAGGCGCATACAGTTTCTGACATTTAACCTGCAACAAAATAAATACAGTTGGATTTTTTTACAACAATTCTAAGAGAGTTCAGTTCCCACTGGAAATTTCCTCAGCCCTTTTGAAAACCATACTATACTTACGTAACAGAGCGAAAGTTTAGGATTAAGCACTGCCTCTGTAGGTTACGTGTCTGCAGTTTGAGGCAGCTGAGCTGGCTGAGGGCTCTGGGGGCAAAGATCAAAGTCTTGAGGGTCCAAGTGGTTTTCTTCTCGATTCTCTTGATGAGGGGGAAAAACAAGAATAGAAGCACAGGGATCCCGACTGTCAACAGCTGGTTGTGCAGCTGGTGAGGGCAATGGGGATTGTTTTTTGTGGCCGTAGCACCTTTTTTGAGGATTAAGGCCCATTATGAAAAGAAAAATAACTGGGGCCTAAACATTTTTGCCAACAGACTGGCTGAGCTGATAAGGAGAACTTTAAACTAGACATGACAGGGGATTGAGATCATGACCCGCATTCAAGCGAGGAAGTTGTGGATCTTCTTGGCAAGCAAACAATGCAGGGTGACATGGAAAAAGACCTCCAAATGAACAAAACAGGGATGAAAGGGATACACCTCAGGCACATGCACGTAAGGAAGTGCCATCAGAACAGCATTATAGGGAGAGCTAGTTATAACTTTTCTGGGAAATCAGCGTGACTGTGTGTGTCTCTGCAGTACCTATGTACTGCTGCATGCTGCAATGGGAGCAAGCAGGAGAAAACAAGAGATTCCTGTGCAGATGCAGGACTATGATCTCATTGGGATTTCAGAAACATGGCTGGATAGCTCACACGCGTGGAGTGCTGCCATAAATGGATACAGACTCTCTAGGAAGGACAGGCCAGGAGAGCAAGGAGGGGGAGTTAGCCTTTATGGGAGAGAGCAGTAGGAAAGTGTAGAGCACTGCCTAGGAGCCCACAACAGTCCAGTTCACAGTTTATAAGTCAGGATTAGAGGGCAGTCCAACATAGGTTATGTTGTGGGTGTCCACTAGAGGCTTCCTTATCAGGATTCCTTGTGAGGCCACTCTGAATTATCTTTAAAGGTCATGGTGATTAGAGAAGTTCCTGATGACTGGAAGAAAAGAAATGTCACTCCAGTCTTCAAGAAGGACAATCCAGGGAACTAGAGGCCAGTCAGCCTCACCTCAGTCCCTGGGAAGGTGATGGAGCAAATAATCCTGGGAACCATTTCCAAGTATATGAAGGACAAAGTGATTGGGAGTAGTCAGCATGGATTTACAAAGGGGAACTCATGCCTGACCAGCCTGATAGGTGTTTAAGATGAAATAGCTAGCCAGTAGATTGGGTGAGAACTGTAGATATTCTTTATCTTGACTTTCACAAGGCTTTGACACTGTCTTCCGTAATATCCTCACAACAAACAAACCAGTGCAATAGGGATCAGAGAAATGGATACTGATGTGGATTTGAAACTGGCTGATGTGCTGGGATTAGAAGGTTATGATCAGTGGCACAAACTCCACCAGGAGGCCAGTCATTAGTGGTGTACTCCAAGGGTTGATACTGAGATCAAACTGTTTCACATCTTCATTAAAGACCCAGGTGATGGGACAAAGGTCACTCCCATCAAGTTTGCAGACAGTGCAAAACTGGGAGTAGCTGATATACCAGAGGGTTGTGCTGCCATTCAGAGGAGCCCCAGCAGGCTGGAGAACAGAGCCATGGGAATCTCCTCAAGTTCAACAAAAGGAAGTACCAAGTCCTATATTTGGGGAGGAATCTCCTCGTAAGTACTGGTGTTTTTGTGAAAATCTTAGAGCAGCACAAAAGCGATAGAAATTTTTTTTATTTTTGCTGTCTCTGCTGCATCTGTTCAGTGGATCAGTAAGGGACAGCATTTTTTTTTTACTAAAGACCAGGTGTTTTTCAGTGCAGAAATTCAACTTCTGGTAAAATAAGGAGCAGGAAAATTCTACAGAACTTAAAAAGGGGCAATAACAAAATCATGGCGGGGAGAAAGGGGGATGGTGACATAGTTTTACTTGTTCTTAAGGTATATTGGATTACATTTTCCAGGCTCATAAATAGCTTAGGTGTGAGAGAAACATTTCTTGGGAAGAGGATATGAGAGTGCTAATCCAGTGATTTGATGCAAATGGAAACAAAGCAATCTTTACCTCATTATTGAGCTGGAAAAGTCATTTAACTGATTTAGGAGGAAGTTAATAATGTGTGGGATTTTTTAATCTTGAAATAACATATTTTTAAGAATTTGAATTAAAAAAACATGTTAATACAGCATTATAGTTTTTAATTTGGGACTGGATATTATATTCAGCTGTGACCGTACTGCTGTTACATCTGGTGTGTGATTAGAAAACTCTAGTAAATGTATTTAAAAAGAGATGCAGTTATTTCTTTGTTCTGTACAATAATTGAATGTATTTAAAGAAAAGATTTTCAACTGGTATAAACTGGCTTAATTCTGTTGATATCTGTGGAGCTATGCCAGCATACACTAATTGATAAACTGGCCATTATATTTTTATCAGAGATTTTCAGCTTGCTTAAAATACATTTTTGGCCATGTTATGAAAATACTTTTCATCATAAAAAAAGAGTTAAAATACAGGAGCATTTACATTCTGAGGCTATATGTCTTCAACCACTTCCTTGCATGTCATTGCTTCTTACTTTTTTGGACCATGTCAGCTGTCAGTTTAAGAACATTAGAACTGTGACAAGAGTATAAAGTGTCCCAAATTTTGAGAACAAGTCTAGACACACTTTCACATCTGTATAGAGTCATAGAATCACTTGGGTTGGAAGAGACCTTCAAGATCATCGAGTCCAACCATAAACCAAAACCACCCCTAAACCATGTCCCTCAGCACCATGACTACCCGTCTTTTAAATACATCCAGGGATGGTGATTTCACCACCTCCCTGGGCAGCCTGTTTCAATGTTTGACAACCCTTTCAGTAAAGAAGTTTTTCCTAATATCCATTCTAAACCTCCCCTGCCACAACTTGAGGCCATTTCCTCTTGTCCTATCTCTTGTTACTTGGGAGAAGAGATTGACCCACCCCTCGCTATAGTCTCCTTTCAGGCAGCTGGAGAGAGTGATAAGGTCTCCCCTCAACTTTCTCTTCTCCAGGCTAAACAATCCCAACTCCCTCAGCCGCTCCTCAGAAGACTTGTTCTCCAGACCCCTCACCAGCTCCGTTGCCCTTCTCTGGACACGCTCCAGCACCTCAATGTCTCTCTGATACTGCGGTGCCCAAAACTGAACACAGTACTCGAGGTGGGGCCTCACCAGTGCTGAGTACATGGGCATAATCACTTCCCTGCTCCTGCTGACCACATTATTCTTGATACAGGCCGAGATGCCATTGGCCTTCTTGGCCACCTGGGCACACTGCTGGCTCATGTTCAGAACAACTGGTGACCAGGACCCCCAGATCCTTTTCTGCCAGGCAGCTTTCCAGCCACTCCTCCCCAAGCCTAGGCTGACTACTACTTGCAACAGTTTATTTTTTAAAAAAGCAAATGTCTGCTTAAAGGCAGATTCAAGGATAACACGACAATGAAACTTCCGATATACACACATGTGAGGATTGAAGCTGTCTAACTTAAGCTGTCAGAATTCTTGCTAGAGTAGCTATATTTACCGGAACCAATTCTAATTATCATGTATTTTGCTTAGAAGGTGGAAATATTCACTGTGAAGACAAGTATTCCCATTTGATATTATTCAGAATAATAGTTACTCACATGAATAATGACTTCAGGTTTAGGTAGTTCTGAATTTCAAGATCCTCAAGGGCCCAGTGCCATTAAATATGATATATCTTTGGTGTTCTTTGCAGTTAATCCCATTCAATATTACAGATCCCAGGAATATCCCATGTCTAAACTGAAACTCAGTACTCAGCCAAACAATGCATATACTTCTGTTACTTCTGTTACTTGCTAAATCTTGCTAACCGAAGTGCTCATAAGCATGTTTCATGGTCCTGTCGATGTCAGCAGAATATTTGTAAGCCTACCCTAAACTCGAACCTCCATGTCAAATTCTGCCCCCATGCCCATCAGTCTTTAAGAAACACACAGAGAAATATTTTATTTACATAGTTTTAGGTTTTAATGTTCCTGCATTGATTCAAGTTTAAAGTCCCTGAGAAATCATAATTGCTTTATTTACATATTTAAATGATAAATAAACCATATGCAGGCTTGTTGTAAAGTCCCTCGTATGCAACACTGATATCAAGAGTGAGTGTTCTGATGTACACCAAGCATAGCTGCATTAGCTGCTCTCCTTACAGCTTTAATGCTTTGTTTCAGATGTGACAAGTTCTCCTACATATCGGCGCTAGACACAATGACTCAGGGTCTTCCAATTCTATTGGTGACATAAAACCCTGTTCTGGAACAACCTCAACTGTGCTGGATATCTACATCTGTGTTTGTATATTACATGCCACTTAGTTCTCATCTATATAGCAGACTAACAAGGAGAGGCAAGCATTGGCATTGATTCACTTAACTTTGAAAGGAGGGAGTATTATTACTGTTGGGGAAAAACTAGTAAGCAGGTACTAATGAAGCCAGATCTTATTATACCATCTCAGATTTTTTCTGCCACGTATCAGAGTTTGAACTTGCTAATTTTCCTATATGGGAGAGCAATAACATGTTCTGTCTTGTCTGGCCACTTCTTCTCTTGAAAGACATACACCGATTTAAGCCCCTTCTGTGCCCCCCTTCCTACTTTGGGATATTTTGTTGTAATTAGGCAGCACATCATAAATTTCTAACCTGAAGGAAGGAGAGACAAACAGAAATATATTGCAATTGCATAAAACACAGTTTCTCAGAAGCCAGGTTAAAAAAAGTAAAATAAAAATGTGGGGAATGTGTAAAGAAGGAAGATGTACGTGAATTGAAAGGCTGTGGAAGCAGTTGCAGCTTCTTGCACCACTTGCTCATGGCAGATGGAAGCTATAAACAAGGATAGCCATGTCAGTAAAATAGAGTTATTCTTTGCATTGCTTTCATGCTTGTGATTATTATTTTTTTTGTCCTTTCCATGTTCTTTTAATATACGGCCGTTAGCTAAAGTAGCAAAGGGAGAAAAAGATACTGCTTGTTTCACAATTACATTGGAATGTTGCTTTGATAATTAGTTTGCAGAAGCTGTCATGCTGGTCGATACACTGTTCTCTGCTGAAGACAGCATTATTGTCTGATTTATGTTTTGACTCATCCCCTTGTCCCCTTACGTTAATCGTCTGCTGTTGATAGCCATTTAACTAAATGTGTCTGGGGAAATAGGGTGAATAACACTAATGTGTATGACAAGGATTAGAACCATTATCCATAAAGTAAAAAAGATTTTATGTATTCAAAAAAAGATGATCCAACTACTCTCTACAAAATAAGAATTCTGACCTCTGGAGCACCTCTAATTTCTCATGTTAGATCACATAGGACTTTATATATAATATATAAATATATATATACACACACACATATGAAATTATATCTATATAATTGTCCTGGTTTGAGTGACACAGGATTAATTTCTCTTTCAGCGATTTTGGTTTTCTGTAAGTTCTCTTCTAATGCTTGGGAAAACTGTACTTTTAGAAGACTCTAGTGCCTCAGTTTATGAAAATATTTACTTTATTGACAGCTATGGTGTGTGAGTTTCAAGGTCTCAATGTTTTCAAGCTCACAGGGATGAGGAGGAGCGAGACCCGGGCCGCTGGCCCAAGCTGACCAACAGGATTATTTCATATCATGGACAGCATGTTCCATATAAATTAGAGAGCTTGCTGAGAAGTTCTCTCTCTCCCATGGTGGCTGTGACCCTAAGAAATTCTTGCCCCAGTGACAGACTACTGAGCCCTTCCCTTCCTCCTGAAGCTGGAGTGCTCCCAGTGTCTCACATTTGCTGTCCCCTGCTGGGACCACAGAGCTTCCTACAGATAGAATGGGCTGAGTATAATCCTTGTCTATTTCATATTGGTATTGGGATCAATATTGGCTCTTTAGTATTATTAACGTCAATAATTTAGTCTTATTCTATTAAATCTGTTTAAATTTTACCCTTTAGGTTTCTTTTTTTTTTCCTGATTCCCCTTCCCAGGTAGGGAGGGGTCATTGAATGAGACAATAATTGTCTAAATGACAATAAATTGATGTAGCTTCCTCAAATAATAACAATTATATATATATAAATAAATCTATAAAATATGTATGCACATGTAAATCATATGTATACATATATGCATTTTCACATTTGCTAAATTATCATTGGTTTATTATTTAAGGACTGGCAGGAAACTACAGGAAACAGAAAAACAGAACTGAAGCAATTTGTAAAACTCACTTTCATAAAGGCTGATCATGAATTCTCCAGCACTGGACTATGGGGTCAGAAAATTGCTGTCTGGTCTTTTTGCTGCATCTGCTAGCTTTTTCTTTCCTTTGTGAGTTTGCTTTGTATTATCTAGTCTGTAGGCCCCACCCAGGTTTTCTGGCATTGAGACTGGGATTAAGCCTAGACAATAATTTGATTTTCTAATGAAAAAAATAATCATTGGAAACCAAAGTTTTGTGGATTTGTTCTTGGTTTTGGGTGGGGTTTTTTGGTTTTGTTTGTTTGTTTGCTTTAGTATAAAGTGCCTATTCCCCCTTTTTTCCCCCTTATATTTTTTTCCAAAAAGCATAAGGGTATTTTTTTAAGGTAAATATACTTGGGTTTTGCTGAAAAACTCCAGAAAAATGAAATCATCGAAATGTAGACCTGGTAAAAAATATGGAGGTTTCCAGAACAATTTGCACTATGGAAAGAGGAAGTATACTTTGCCACCCCTGTGAAATACTTGATTTAGAAATGATACTCTATAGATACATGCAGTTAAAGTTCAGGAGCTTCTTGATCTTAATATGCTGTATTTGGTATGTCCTACAGCCAAATGACATAGTACTCTGAAGAGGTCTATCAAATGCAGTATCTTCCTTAATTTGAGGAGGGAAAAAATCTATGTCAAATTTTAGTGGTGGAAAAGAGATACCCAAATACACACAGCACCATGGCCATATTATAAAAGCAAAATATTTTCCTTTTTGGTAATCGCATTTGTTTCCTTTTTCTAATATAAAACAGTATTTTCCATAAGAGGTTTTTGGCTACTTTTAATTACAGCTCAATAAATTCTAGAAAAATTTGCATGCACTTTAATACCTGTAAAGAAGACATAAGGACTTCAAAAAAAAAGCCTTGCTCTTCCTGTGAGTTCACTTCATTCCTTTTACTTATAAAAAATGGTGAATTCAGGAAAGCTGTTTAAGGCAACAGAAGTTATGGAGGCTCTTCAGTCTCTCTACATTAATTATAATTTTTAAGCAGATTGTTTTTGGTTTTTAATCTCGCCTTCTGTTCTATATACCAGTTTGAAATCTGCTTCCTGGGGACTTCAGCTGATAATGGGTAAACACTGAATTTGTTCAGCAACTCAGCCTCACTGGATATTGGGCCAAAAATATGCATGGCTCTTCAGAAGTCATGTCCAAACACTAAGATCTGCAAAGTCAGCTTGAGACACCTCCAGAAAAGTTCCTATAAGATCTTTAGTAAGGACATAAATAGCACATCCTCTTGTCAGCACTTCTTTCCTATTTCAGTAATACCAAAGCCAAAAAATGCAAGGATTGAAATTAATTTAATCATCTATTGTTCTTATTTAAGCTGAATCAATATTCAAATTTGTGTATCTAGGTTTGAAAGCACCTGCCCTTTGACTTCTGAGTGGATATTTATTCCAAGTCATGCAGTTCTTTTGGTAACTCCATCTTTTCTTCTTAGTCCCTTTCAGTTCCACTAAAAGAGATTTACCTTGACCTATGACCCTGTCTATCCTCTTCTTCTATGGGTCATGGTGAAGATGGGTAGATATTTGCAGGACTTGTGTTTCCTAGAGCCTGTGCTTGATGAAATGGTACCGGTCAATGCCTGTGACATTTAAGAATCCTCTATGGTATTTTAGCCCCTTTGTTGGTGTGCAGGGAAGCTATTGAGAACTTCACATATCTGAATGAATTGATGTTTTAACCTGGGACATAACATGAGGAGCTAAGAAGTAAAAGAAATTTCACCAGTGAAATGAATATTTTAATGAGCAAAGTTCATTACAGGCTAAACAACATGTTCTGTTCAAATTTTAAACACAACTTTCAAAGCTATGCTCCTGTTTGAAACGGTGAGGCATGAAGAGCCTAAATGATTCAGTCACAGAGTATTCACCTTTTTTCCCCCGATAACTGAAGCTAGGCTTCAAATAATCCATTGAAGCTGCATTTTTCTCAGCACAGTTCCCCATAAAATTTATAAACTCTTTACATACATCTGACTGTTCACCACCATGCAGGTGTGTGAAACACTTGCTCTTTCTACAGGCTAATGCACACATTAGTTACCATAAACATAATTTGCCATCAACATTCACACTTATGTTCACACATTCACATGTACTCATGGACATAAAGCAAAGTTACATCCCATACCAAGGTAGAAACTTTCATAGAATCATAAAATCATTAAAAGGTTTCAGTTGAAAGGGACCTTAAAGATGATCCGGTTCCAACCCCCCTGCCATGGGCAGGGACACCCCGCACTAGACCATGTTGCTCAAAGCCCTGACCAACCTGGCCTTGAACACCTCTAGGGAGGGGTTATCCACAGCTTCTCTGGGCAACCTGGGCCAGTGTCAGGTGGGGAAATGTACGTATTATTTTGAACTTACTGTAAAAGTCTATAGAAGAGAATAGAGCCATGGTCTCCAAAATTTTCTCATCACGCACTCCATCAGTAAAAAATGTCTGAGCACACATCCCCAATATATGTATATGCATATTTATAGTTTCTGGACATGTACTGCTGAAGTTCTAAAATTGTCTTCCCATACACCATCCATTTGCATTGCACACCACCTGAGGTGCTTGCATCCTACTTCGGAGATCACTGGAACAGAGAGCTGCTTGTTTTTCTTTAATTTTTCTGGAAAGGAAAAGGAAACAGATGGGTGGTAGAGCCAGAATTAGCACATTCAGGAAAGTATTGTTTAATTTCAAACCCCAGCTTTATTGCAGCTAGTGAAAGCTGGGCACCCTTCTCCATGCCAGCATGCTAGAGGGATACTTAACTGGTAAAATGGGTGTTTTTATTCAAATAACTGGTTCAAGATAAGTAGGAATTAGGCCACTTCCATGAAGGCTTTTTGAGTCAAAGCTATTACCTGGTGAAATGTTATAGAAAATCATTGGTTTTGCTGTAAGTTTCGATGTGCAACAGCTTCTGTTTATTGTGACAGTCTTATTTCAAACTTATTCTAAGTAACCCATGGAGGCACTGCAGTTCTGCTCTCTGCGTTGCACATAGCAACAGTCTGGTAATTAGAGAGGATTAAAAGCAAGAAAAAAGCCACCCAAATAATATTTTTTAATGAAAAATTCTGAAGCTTTTTGATTTCAATTTACTTCACTTGACTCAAAACATAAATATCCAAGTACTTGAGAGACTTTCAACTATTGTATTAAGTGAAAAGCAATATCACAATCTTTTTTAAAAAAATATCATGTAGAAATGTAATAAAGTGCAGTTCGTCTAGACAAGACAGTTAGATTAAACCTTTCCAGAAATAACAGCAAAAAAGTTTTTTCATTTTGCTTTTTTCAGAAAGGTGAGGTAGGCAAGTTATCTTTTTTATTAAAATTAAAAGACTCAGGCTTAACTAAAACACATGTTCATTAAAAAAATCCCAAACCCAAACCAGAAAAAACACACGACAAAAATCTACAAAAAGCCAACTCAGTCGCCTTCAGAGTTAAGCACATCATGGTGCCAGATTTGGCATTTCAGTGGCAAATGTACAGCCCACCTATTCTAGGGAAAGCTCTGAACACTTTAAAATATATTGAAAATCCCCTTTCTGGCTCCAGTGAACACAGTTTAGAAATCTTGCATGGCCTAGATGTGGATCATGAAGTTCACCACAGTCCAAAAGTGAATAAAAAGCCTCTGTGTTTAGCCTATGTTGACCTGGAGCTATTTCTTTTATCCTGCCACTGATCTCCATTACAGTCATGTATAACAGTTATCCAGTGTGATTGCTTTGCCCAAACAGCCACATTAGACAGGGATTATGCAGGTATTCCAAGAAAAAAAACCAAACAAACAAGCAAACAAGTATTTTATTTATTCTTATGTGTCTGTTGGGCACATCAGCAATGTTTCCTCCATGCATAAGCTAAGATGGATAGCTCACCCTATCACATCCCTGGAAGGAAGGAAGGAGAAACAGGCCACCTTATGATTTACCCGTAGGAATATCCCCCACTGATATTCCTTTCTCCAAGAACTCTTTGTTGGTTCATAACACTGTAACAGCAAAGCCTGGGTGCTGCTTTGACAGAATGACTTCTGTTACTTTGCTGGACGTAGAGTTCAAGATCTGAGATATTAGCTGTCATTAAATAGTTCAGAAAGATTAATTTGCTTTCATATATATGCGTGTTTATATAATCCACGAGCCAATTAAACTAATATTTTGGTGTTTTACTTGTAGAAAAACATTTTCTCTCTTTCAGTTCTTATAGACCTAGCCAGTAAATACTAAACTGGGAAATGATAATCCAGTTTGTGCTTGCTACATGTATTATGGATCCTTTTGAATCAGCAAAGAAGTTCAGAAGATTTTTTTTTTCCTATACAGAGGATTTGTTGTGAATAAGAATGAAACTCTGGTTTGCTGATAAATACAAAAGCATGACCTATAAGAATTTTTATCTCTCTCCTTTCATTTTATTGACAAACTTTGGGCCATGCATCCTGTCTGCTGTGAGACAGGAATTTGCATAAGTCATAAGGCACAAAATAATGCTTTCCTTTTTGCTATTCCTACAAACTAAATGTCTGCAAATAAGCTCCTAACTCCTGCTATGATTCAGAGAGGTGATCAAAGAAAAGAAAGAAAAGTGGTTCAAAAGTAAAGCATCCTTGGCCTTAAATAGTCTTGGGGAATGTTAATATTACTTTTATTTATTTACTTACTTAATTTTGTAGGAAGATATATAAAGAGCTGGATTTTATTTGCTGGATTTCAAATAAGAAGTTACTTGCAATAAGAAGTACAAAATTATGGCTTATTTTTCCCTTCTATAAGCCCTTATATATTTGTACATAATCTAAAAACTGTT
>VZTS01024369.1:0-15506 GCA_013400795.1 Pluvianellus socialis | reverse complement strand
AAGGAAAGGAAAGGAAAGGGCAAACTCAAATAAGCTCTGGTTAGTTCAAATATATTTCTGTGGTTTAAACTACAAGCAGGATCAATGCTGCACTCTCGTCAAAGAGCTGCCATCGTGCAGGTTGTGGTCTCAGCTCTCCTCCTCAGCCGCGACTCAGTTTCCAGCATCAGGGCTCAAGAAGGCAGCTTTTCATAGAGTCATGGAATGGTTTGGAAAGGAAGGGACCTTGAAGATCATCCAGTGCCACCCCCTGCCCTGGGCAGGGACACCTCCCACCACACCAGGCTGCTCCCAGCCCCGTCCAACCTGGCCTTGAACCTCCAGGGATGGGGCAGCCACAGCTGCTCTGGGCAACCCCGGCCAGGGGCTCACCACCCTCATAGCCAGGAATTTCTGCCCAATAGCTCATCGAAATCTTCCCTTTTTCAGTTTAAAACCGTCCCCCCTCATCCTCTGGTGCCTCTCCCTGATCCCGAGTCCCTCCCCAGCTTTCCTGGAGCCCCTTTCAGACCCTGGCAGGGCTGGAAGGTCTCCCCGGAGCCTTCTCTTCTCCAGGCTGAACCCCCCCAGCTCTCCCAGCCTGTCCTCCCAGCAGAGGGGCTCCAGCCCTCCCGGCATCTCTAGGGCCTCTCAGCCTCATCTGCTGACACAGGTGTTAAACGACACTGGCCCCAGTACCGACCCCTGGAGGTCGCCACTTGGACATAGAGCGTGGTGGGGTGGACATTCCCCATGGCCCTGGCCACCACTTGCTGCAGTCAGGGAGCTGCTGGGACTCAGGGTGGCTGTAAAGGGAGAGGAACTTTGCCCCTGCCTGTCCCTGCCTGTCCCTGCCTGTTCCTGCCTGTCCCTGCCTGTCCCTGCCTGTCCCTGTCTGTTCCTGCCTGCCCCTCCAGCTCACTCCTGGCGGCTGGAGGATCTGGGGCTCTGTGGAATCTTGTTTGCTTGATATTTGCAAAGAAACACAGGATTGTGCCCAAAGGACTTCAATGCTGTCTCCTCCCCTCTCTCCTCTTCCTGCAGCTCCTTGCATCTGTCAGCATAAGCTCACTCACTCCTAAATCATTTTCAGATTTTGTATTAATTTTTTAATCATCTGGATATGAATGATTAATAAATGTTTAACAGCTCATAAAATATGTATCGTGTTTCCCTATGGTAGGCGCTCCATCTTCACTTGTTATCACTAGTGGGTATGAAAAATGTCCACAAGGCTGCAGAGTGAAGCAGCAGCCTTGTATGTGCCTCGCCAAATAGAGCTCTTGCTTCTTTCCAGAACATGCAGTCTTTAATGGAAAAACAGGTGAGGAATCCTGATTAACTCTGCAAACACTGAGCCGTAAAAATATCTGCACTGGAATAACTCTGCTGCCCTAAAAACCATTCTGGCCAGGTGTTCAGAAGTGACCCGTTCCAGAGAGTGAGAATAAAGAGAGCAGGGTGTGCCGGAGCTGTGTGTACCCGCTCCATGCGAGTAACCCTCTTCTGACACCGTCTTTCTTTTTATGATTTGCAGTGTTTATTTTTACATTGAATTATCTTAGGAAGAAACTGCTTTCAGAGAGGTAAGTCATGGTGGTCAAATCACAAGAAGAATTCCTCCCTGTATTTCTTTTCCCATTAGGGGTTCAGAGGCACTGAAGCAGTTTCTGCCTTTGGTTGCTCACCACACAGTCAACCCCATCCTGCCCACGCTCCAGGAGTGTCCTCCATGGCGTCAGCGCGTTGCCCTGGACCCCCTCTGAACCAGGGGATTGACTCCTACCCTGGCAGCCTGGGCACTGACAACCACTGCTATGTCCCATCTGGGCTGCTCCAAAGACCACAAATCTGGCCAAGAGTCCAAACTCCTTCAGGAAGCAACAAATCTCGGCCACCAGGTCCACTTCTGAGAGCCTCAGAGCCGCCAGCTCTGGGCAGCTGAGCAGAGCACAGCAGGTACGCCTTATCTCCAAAGCCCTCAATCGATGGAGTGAGCCTGTTATAACTAAAAAAGGATTAATGAATAAATGAATAAATAAATAAATACATGGGGAAAGGCTTTTGCTGTGATAACTGTTCTTAAAATACCATCAAATGTTCCTCCTTTAAGATAAGCATATCCCTACCAGAGACAGGACCGAGCGTGTAGAATAAACACAGCCAGCAAGTGGGGACTGGTTTGTGTTCCCAGCGCGGTCTCTTTGCCCATGGACGGGATTAACAGCCTTCACAGTCCTCTTCTAAAAACAGGGTATAGCCGGTCTCAAAGAACTGTAAATGTAAACCAAAACGTTTTACTGCCAAAATATTTCTGCTAAAGAGAGGCAAAAGGGACAAACTCTTATAATGTGTTAGCTGCCACATGGAACAGTATTGAAGGTGGTGCTGAGGGACACGGCTCAGTGGTGGGTTTGGACAGTGTTAGGTTAATGGTTGGACTTGATGATCTTAAAGGTCTCTTCCAACCCAGGTGATTCTGTGATTCTATGATGCTATGAACAAACCGCTGGAAGATGCTCAGATGCCTGCACATCACAAACCCCTCTGCTAGGCTGGTCAGGCTGGTACCTCTCTGTCATAGATATTCTCAGCATTACAGGGGCCCATAGACTTAGAAAGTGGAGAACTAGGCAGTTGGGACACCTGGAAATATATACAAAACCAGTATTGAGATTCCAGGACGACGACCATGTCACCATCAGGCACAGGGAAAATCTCAGACTGGACTCGGTGATGGAGGGGAGCTGGATTCTGGATCTGGATTCAGGAACGCACGGATTGGGACCAAAGGCAGACAGACAGAGTCCTCCTCGGACACCGGCCATTGCAGAGAGGGCTGACCCTTTGATCCCTCAGCTTTATCCTGGGCACGACGCCGATGGGATGGAACACCCTGTTGGTCAGTTTGGGTTCCCTGTCCCGTCCACTCCTCCCCGCAGGTGTCCCCCCTCTGTGCTTTTCCGCTTCCCACCCTCCAATGGGGCAAATAGCAAAGCTGGTCAGCTTTGGTCGTTATGGCAGTAGGGATAAGCAGGAGCCTCTCTGCAGCCCAGCCCTTGGCACAAGTTATATGCAGGTTTATCTCTCTCAGAGGGAACGGTGTCTCCATAATATGTCGGTAATTTCAGAGGGTTTCAGGGAGTTCAGTGGTGAGAAGAGGCTCAGCTGCACAGTAAAATCACTGAAGAGAAAGTGGGTTCTGTCTTACCTCAGACCAGGACACTCTTTCATGCTCGGGCTGCTCCCCCGTAAGCTTCCCCAGTGACGCGTGCCTGTCCCTGGCGCTGTGCACAGCTGTGGTCAGTGGTGGGCTGGGAGTGTTGGGTTAATGGCTGGGCTCGCTGAGCCTGAGGGTCTTTTACAACCTAAACGATTCTACGACTCTATGATTCTATATTAGACTGGGATAAGTGGGAATTTGCACATCCACCGGCATTCAGGGCAGTAGTGGCACTGCAAAGCTGGTCTAAAATTGCATTTGCATTTGAGCACGGAGGCCTTTCATAACTACAATCTTCATTTTTTACTTGATTAAATAACATAACTGTCATTTGCGGTCAGGCTGACTGCAAACACCGCGCAGTTGTGGTAGTTACTGAGATGGGCCACTTCTTCTCAGCCCAGAGGTTGGACCCTCACCCTGCAGGAACTGTCCTAAATGTGTATGAGTTCACCCCAGCAGACCTCGTCTCAGCAAATACGGCCTTTACTTTAACTGTTGCAGAGTACACATCAAATAGAATCCAAACAAGATTACCAGGAGTGACGTTTCTTCTAAAAGTTCGTTTTTCAAAGATATTCTTTAAGATGAAAAAATCTCAGAACCACCCAACATTAAAAATCTGAATATCAAAGTACTGCTCTCCACCTAGGTGAATAGCAGGTTGGTGTTTTTTTTTTTTTTATTTTCTGGTATTTAAGTTCACTGCCTGTTTAAAGTTCTAGCAGATAATTAAAAAAACCCAGTAGAACATTTGCCCATAGATCCGTTCAGTCCTGTATGACATGTGCGGCCAAGAGAGGTGGCACCTCTGCCCTCCGGAATGTGAAGATCGACCCCAGATCCCTCAGTGCAGAACAGGCTGTGACTGGTCAGGCAGCGCGACGGCTGTGGCGGCCGCGGGGGCTCGGGGGGTGGGACCCCCACCCTCTGCTCTGCCCCAGCACCCGCCAGGGGCGACGAGCCCCCGCTCCTGCCCTCCCGCCGCTCCCCAAAACCCACCTCCCCCTCTGCCCCCCTCCTCCTCCTCTCCCCTTGGCTTCCCTCTCCCCCCATCGCTCTCCCGTCCCCGACAGTTTGGGGGAGCCCCAAATGTGGCCCTCCCGGGGGAAATCTCCCGGCCCCCGGGCAGCCCCAGCCCTGCCGCCACGCAGCCCCGGGAGCCTCCAGGCATCGCCCCACAGCCCCCCCCAGCTGCGGTCTTTTGGATGGGGCGTTACCCGAAAGGTGCCATTTCATGCTGTTTTGACCAGAGAACACAACTCGGCCACGCTGACCAAATACCCATAACTATTCCAGCTGGATCTGCAAAAAATAATCGGAAAACATGTTTTCCAAGTCAAACACAACTGTGACTTTCTTCCTATTTTTACCAAAAGACTGGTGCTTTCTCACTTTAATTCTTTTTTAATTGTAATGATGTTTTCTTTTAAGATTAAGGACATTGCCTATGAAGGATAAAAAGCAATGATATATATTTATAAATAAATATAAAGCGTTACAGGCTAAAACTCTGAAGAAACTGTCATCTGACATCATTGGCTGTTTGAGTAAAAGCAAATACTCTTCAGAAGAAAAAAAGTTAGAAAGATGTGGTATATTTATGTATAGATAAATGACATTCCTGCAGCAACACTGCTTCTTTTTTTGATTTTTAACATTTCCCCCAGATCAGACATGTCTTTCTGTTTGTCAATAGAGTCAGCCAATTCAATTAATATTTATCAAGACTACATTTATGACAAATGGCTTTGCTTACTGCGGGGATTTGGTTATCTTCAGCAACTCCGAGTAACAATTACTACTATTAGAAAGAAATAATTGCCTAAGTGACAATTCAGCACACAATCAAACTGTACATAATTGCATCTAGTACATTGTATTATGTCACATTATGTCAAAAAAGAAATCTGAATCACGCACTGAAAGGCAAAGGCATTTCTGTGCTTTTGACACAGAAATAAAGCGCTCTTCCTAAATCCAGCAGATTGAAAATAATCGGGTGCAGGAAAAAAATAATTCAATTCCGGTGTCACCAGCAGCGCCCCAGCCACACCAGCATCCCCAGGAGCCCCGTGGGGTCCGGGGTGTGAAGGCCACCCCGCATCAGCCCCAGCTGTTAATCTGATTTCAGGGAACGATCCCGGGCTGCGGAGCCGCGTGCCGGTGGTCGGTCCCCCGTGCCCCGAGCGCGCGACCGCTGCCCCCTCCCCGCCCCAGGGTGCCCGGGGGCCGCCAACACCCCACTGCAAACCCCAGAGCCTCACATTTAGGGAGGTAAGAAGTGTTAATTCATGGGAAGTTTCAAAAGATGTATTTTAAAGCAAAAGGTGGATATTTCCCCTTCTCTGGGAGGCTCTTTGTACACTACGACCTTCCAGAAACTCGTTTCTAGCAGCCAGAGCCCTTTTTCAGCTAATGAGGGAAGTGTCCTCAGACCACCTGCAGAAGGTGGCAGCCCACTGTGCTCTGTGTGCAAACTTTTTAAAGAAAAAACCCAAGAGTTCAGGTCTTTAAAGATGCTTCTACAAATTGCAAAAGACAAAACTAAAATCAGTAAAGTGGGGAAAAAAGATCTCTCTGGCTAAATCTTCGGAAGCGTGGCTGCCGCTCTGTGCTGGGGCAAAGGCCCCTCTGGCCCCACAGCGCTGAGGGTGGCCAGAAGGATTTTGTTTGGAAAGGAAGTGGAAGAGTGGAACAAAAGCACAGGAGCATCCCCAGGAAAGGCGCTCCCTGCTGCTTCTCCTTCCAGCTCCGTGCCGGTGCATCACCTCACCTCCGGAGCTGCCCGCACTGCCCTCCCCTCCCCTGAGCGCCCGCAGTGGACTTTGGCCCCCTGCAAGTGTTCAGCACTCACGTGAGCATGAGCAAAGCCCTCCGGTGGTTTTTAGCCTCCACCTTTCTGGTACCAGACCTGACACGAGGCATTTAGGTGCGTGCATGACCTGCATCACCCAACATGGCTTCACTGAGGGCAAATCATGCCTGACATACTTGGTGGCCTTCTACGATGGTGTTACAGCTGGAGGGGAGGGATGCCATCCAGAGGGACCTGGACAGGCTTGAGACGTGGTCCCGTGCCAACCTCATGCAGATCAACAAGGCCAAGTACAAGGTCCTGCACGTGAGCTGGGGCAATCCCATGTACGAATCCAGCTATTACGAAGAAATTGTTGCCTGTGCGGCTGGTGAGCCCCTGGCTGGGGTTCCCAGAGCAGCTGGGGCTGCCCCATCCCTGGAGGTTCAAGGCCAGGTTGGACGGGGCTTGGAGCAACCTGGTGTGGTGGGAGGTGTCCCTGCCCAGGGCAGGGGGTGGCACTGGATGGTCTTTAAGGTCCCTTCCAACCTAAACAGTTCTATCATTCTATGATTCTGTGAATTTTAAGGTTGCTGCCAAGTGCTCAGCTGTCTTTTCCACAGATCTGGCAGCTGTAACTCAAAGATGCTTTTCCAGTGAGGTAATAAATAGTTTTGAGGCCTTTGTCCTGCTTTTGTAACAAAGGCTTCCTCCTCTGCGCCAACGGACATCAGTTATGTTTGAATTTTATTTTGTTTTTTATTCCCCATCCCTCGGCGTCTCGCGCTTCCCACGGCTCTGGCTGCACGCCGCACCGCTCCCACCGCCCCCAGGAACCCGTTTTGCCAACAGACCATTCCAGCTCGCCGTACCTGCCTCGTCCTCAGCACTCTCCAGCCCGTTCCCCAGTGCAGGGCAGCTCTGCTCCACGGGTGGGCTCTGCTGGGAAACACCACCGTGACGCTCAGCCCCTTTGCTGCCTCCTCACAACGTGGTTCTCTCCAGGAGCATTTTTAACTTTCACTCCACGTCAGTTCCTGAAGTGGGGGAGAAAAGGTACTGCCGTTACCCCAATTGCATCTATTCATTTGCTTGGGATTTTCTTATTGCTTACGTCCATTATACTAAAAATAAATATGACAAGCTCGTTTAATTTTAGCTTATGAGTGTCTGTATGAATATTTATAATACTTCCTATTATAAATGCTGAAAACTTCCAGACTCTGCAAATGCAATGGCAGACCCCAGGGGAATAGAAAGACACTTTTTTTTTTTTTAATTGGTCATATTTCAAGCCAGTTTCACACATCCTGCATTCCCAATATGAAGTCTAGCACTGACTGTTTAAACTGCTTGAAAGACTTTATGATGTTCTGTGCTGGATGAACACAGAATACGTTCCCATGCAAGACAAAGGGAATGTATTATTAAAGTAATTTTTATTAACATACTTATTAAAGTACTTTTCAGTTCACATCTGGCTTTCATGTCCTTTCCATTTCCCAATACATGAGAAAATACGGATTACCAGCTCTCACTCCCCAAAACCCACAGCTTCGTGCCTGCTTCACACAAGCAAACTCTTTCCAGCTCCCCTGAGCCCCTCACCGCACCCTGAGGGCTGTTGGAAGAGCTGCTGCAGAAGCGGGGTGTCTCCCCGTGAGCCCGGCTCCGGGGCCAGAGCCGGTGGCGTGGGAAGGGCTAGTGGGAGCCCTGGCAGCCGTGCCGCCACCACCGGGCATCCCAGTGTGCCACAGCTGGCTCCCAGGACACTGGTCCCTTCTCAAATGAACCCGAGTTATGCTTTGAGGGAGTGCCCTCACGGGTGCTAAGTACGGCGTAACGGTGAGCAGCTACAGTGCGTGTTTCTCACCGGAAAAGAGGCTTAATTGCAGCCAAAATGGCTGTGTAAAGGCTGTTTAAGAAATAGGAACAGCCGGCCGGGTTTGTACGGGCAGATGTCTTGTTCCATAGCTCCTCTGTTCCAGCGGACCGGGCACGCGCCGCAGAGGAAGACGTCAGAAACGCGTAGGACTGAAAACTGTTCCTCGGGGGAAATTTCTCCTAACGCCTTCTAGAGAAAGGATGCTTTAAGCCCTGAAGCCTGACAAGTACCCGGAGAGCTGGTTCAGGGCTTTCTCAGAAATCGCTGTCTTACCAGGACGTCCCCGGCTGCCACAGGGAACGCCGTCTCAGCCCATCTCCCTGCTCCGTGGGTCCTTTGTTTCCCTCTTGAAAATGATCTCGGCAGAGAGGAGCGATGTGTAACTCTTCTCTGTTACTCAATCGTTTTTATTCCATCTACTGCAGGGTGCGTTTGTGGTGGACCAGCCTATCGGAATGTGAGTGTACGAGCCAGGATATGAAGAACTCTTGAATAAAAGCCTTTTCCTTCATAGATCACTTGGAAGAAGTAAGTTGTAAAAAGAAAAGAAGGAAGCGAGGGGCCGCCAGGCTCTGTGATTCTGGTACCAGAGACAAGTCCGTGACAGCAGGAGGAGGTCCTGGGCAGAGTCCTGGTGTCACTTTCCCATGGAGGACGTGAGGAGAGCGCTGGGGAAACGCAGGGACCCGATGCTGCTCTTCCCTGTCCCCTCTCTCCTCCCCCAGCACTGAAGCTGTCCCCACAGCAGCTGTGAAAGAGAGTTGGAGAAGGACTGAAAGGAGTCAACCTCAGATCCAGCAGGAAGGCAGGGAAAAGAGAACTCTCAAGGTCCCGCTGGCTGCTCTCCCTCACCCCTGCCTGGGCAGAGCAGGATGGAGCGGGACATCCCTCCTCTTCCCGCGCCCCCCTCCCTCACCGCCCGCTCCCCCCTTCTGCTCCTGCTCCTTCCCCTGCTCCCCCCTTCTGCTCCCTCACAGCCAAGCTGGCCCCGCACAACCCTCTCCATCAGGTGCTGCCGGAGCCTCCGAGCACTCCAGTGCCACCAGTGTTGCTCTTAAGAATTCAAGGTTTCTGTACAATAAAGTTAATCAATATAAGCATTGCAGTAGATGACGACCTCTCTATAGCTTTAGAAATTTTACATCCTTCTCTCTTCTCTGCTTTTCATTACGTCTAATTACCTGATCTATAGTTACAAACAAGAGTCAATGGGGCTGCATTGCAACAAATTATTGTTAATTCTCTTTTTAAAAAAGGATCAGAAAGTGCTATTGAATATGACACCTCTAGTTATATAAAACAAACTGGCTTTCTATTGGAGCTTGAGAGCTGGTAGCCAATTCATTACTGATGTCTCAGGTTCATATTCCACTAAGGATGTAATATTTTTATTTTCCAAATACCTTAGGGTTTCTCCCCCACTTTCACAGCAAGGCTCTGTACCCTGTACCCTTCGCACTTTACCACGACACTGGTTTTTGTGGATTGCACTCTGACTGTGCCGTGTGTTGGACACGCAGGGAGATGTGCTCTATGGGAGTGTGTGATTGCTCCCGTGCGGGGTGTGTTCCATCAGATTAGTTGTGCATTGGTGTATTAAATGTTATTTTCCAGCAGCATCTATGATTTTTTTTTCTGGTTTAATAAAGAGGTTTGTGTTCTCCTGAGAAATCTAGGAGCTGTAGCAAACTGCTGTGCCCGGAGAAGTGGGATCATTAGTGATTTGCTGGTGATGAATCAATGTCTGTTGGACACTGACCCTCCTCCCTCAAAAAAAGTCCCTTGTTTGTCCAGCACTTCTCCCCTCACCCTCATTGCTCCACACCGTCTCCTCTCCGGAGCATCAGTTCCGTTGCCTAAAATTAGGTGCCAGTCTCACCTCACTGAAACAGCAAGGCTATGAGAAAGTACGATGAAGTTATGTGTTATGAAACACCAAAAAAGTGATGGTTTTAAATACCCCCTACTGTGGTCATCTTGTACACAGCACAAAGTAAATGAAAATGAATGACATAAAATACGTCTTAACATCAAGCAGTCACCATCCACAGAGGCCAGAATTGGATATAATAATAACAATTTGCACCCCATGCAAATTATTCAGGTGTAGTGGAGTCATCCCCTCTGATAACGTCCCCCTACACACACACACACACACACACATACAGAATTCCTAGTAATAGGACAAAACATAACTTTTCCTAGTTATTCAGGCAAACCCAAAGCTAAAACAAAATGACCTGTGGATGGCAAAACTCAAGCTTCCTGCTGAAGGACGCCCAACACCAGAGGCAACATTTGACAGAGACAAGTCAAGATGTTCTGCACCAAAAGAGATGTACGGACATCGGGCACCTCAGGCAGCAGAAAGAGGTTCATGACTGTGATCTTGGGCCATTCCACATGGTTTCAACCACCTAAAGCTACTTCAGCCTCCAAACTGCTGCTCACATACCTGTCCTCTTCATGCCAACAAGGCTGTGCCTCAGCCTGTGGAGCTGAAGGACGGAGGCCTCCGAACCCGAAGTCTGCCAATATCTCCTCCAAGCATACAAGAAAGAAGACTCCCAACAAGGGACATAGAATGGTTAGAATTGGAAGGGACTTTGAAGATCATCCAGTTCCAACCCCCCCTACCATAGGCAGGGACACCTCCCACTAGGCCAGGTTGCTCAAAGCCCCGTCCAACCTGATGACGATGAAGATATCAGCAGCAAATGAGGGTGAAGATGATGAAGATACCAACAGCAAAGTAGCAGCTTGTCTTAGGCAAGAGGGAAAAGACAAATACTGATGTGGTCTGTACTCTGTTATCTAGAGACATTTGATCACGTCCTTTCCAGTCCAGCCTACAAATGGGGAAAACTTCCCTGCCGTTGGAAAAAGCGGGTGTGGATGCAGAGCAGCACACAGGCTGTAATCCTGCGCACCCCTCAGCCTGAGCACAGGACAAAACATACCAATGAGAGACCAGTATATGAGAGTACTTGTGCTATTGAGACTAGACGTACAACACATCTGCAGCAGCATGTAGGTGCCTACAGAAGTGGGGAGACTTCTGAGGTTTTTAGGCTTTGAAAAGCCTGGGGCTGGTGAAGTGAGCTGACTCCACTTCCCTCTGCCGGAGCCGGCCTCACCTTGCAGGAGGATGCACAATGAGAAGCACGTTCAGAGGGATGCTCGGTCCCTGAGCCCTTGCCCAGCTCCAGAGTCTTGGAAACCTGGCCTAACTATTTAATTACTGCTATGCTGCTGTACTTCATCTCAAGGGCATTATTTTAATTAAGAAAATTCCATTATTTTGTTTTTTTCTATTAGACTGTCTTTGCCAGCTTCTGTGGTCTCTCTCCATTTGTCAGTTGTGCTTGAAGATCTGACACTGCTGGAACTCAGCTGACGGGAAAAATGGAGCATAGGAGCATCCTTTAATCGCCCAGCAACTGTAGCAAGAGGGGACAGACAGCAATGGAGAAAAGCAATCTCAAAAATAACTGTGCTTTTAATGTTTCTGTGGAAAGGAAGTGTGATACTCAGACATACCACTTCATTTAGTATGCGCGAGCTGCATCATGCTGAGCTGCTAATGAGATAGCAATTTGGAGGTCTGGGAAGTACTGGCAATGCTTCATGCCTACAAGAATCGGTGAAAACTGATGAGTGAAGCTTTACAAAATTTCAGCGTAAGAATTATAAGAAGTGTTGAGCCCAGAGGAAGGTCCTGCCCGGCAGCCTGGGTCAGCTCCTCGCGTGGCTCGTGGCGGTGAAACGCCACACGCCGCCGCTGCAGCCCTGGGAATCGGGGGATCCGCAACGGCCACGGGGGCAGCACACGCACTTTGTACTTGCTTGACTTGATGCCTGCAGTAGGAAGAAAGAGTGACAAATTGTGATTGATGGGAAAAATGTAGAAACAGAAAATTATGTGAGGATAGAAGCAGAAAATATTGCACGCAATCCTTGTGTAACTTCTCTGGGTAAGGAAAGGGTGGGTGTATTTTGAGACACACAGGCAATGAGAACCAGCTTCTCGCTTCCTGGATCAACTTGAATTTTTTTTCCTAAAGGTATAGCAAAAAAGGCATACCCGTTTTCCATTTTAGAGTTGGAACTTCATAAATATTTTAATTTGCCAAGTGCTTACTCTTTAATGTTTGCATACCAAGAATATTTGAGTGAACATTGCCTTGCATGAAATGCTCTGAGAACAAATTTTGACATCTTAGATTGCCTGCCCCACTGTGGAACAAAGCTAGTGTTGTCTGACTTGTCCTGTCTGTTGAGAGCAACCAACACTTTTTGGATTATTTGTGTTTGAAAAAAAAACAACCCACCACTGAATTGAGTACCTCTGAAGACAGAAAGTTTTGCTTTTGGCTAGTAAAGCAGCAGAATAAAATAAATCACTTATGCTGAATAAATCATTGATTATGAGTTACACATGAGTGCTTTTTGGTCTCCCAGGTGAGACAAATGGGACTCGTTTATGTGACTCGACTGTTTAACTTGCAGCCTGAATCTGTCTCCAGGGCTTCCCAAAAATAACTGTTCCTGAGTTGAAAAACCGAAGATGGGCAGTTCGAAGTCCCCGGTGTGCAGCACCACGACCTCTGCCGCTCACCGCTGTGTGACGGGGTGAAGGTGGAAGCGCTGGTGATGCCGTGAGGGCAAAACATGGGGCAGCCTTTTCCCACCCGACCCCCGTGGACTGACCCTCCTCTGCCACCCGTGCCCCGACCTGCGAGGGGTGTCCAGCCCCCCGGCACCTTCCAGCAGCGCGTCCTGCCAGTTTGGGGCAAAAGCGGTCAGAAGAGAAGGTTGGTGTGGTTTGAAGTGACCTCTGCAGCCTTGTCGTGCTGGTGTTAGCCAACCCCTGCTGCAAGACAGCCCAGTGTGCGAGGCAGATAATATGCATTTATTTCAGCCTTGGATCACGTGCGCGCATACATAAAAACTTGGTTGCTGGATTGATGGCGCAGTCTCAAAAAGGGAGGCTGTCTCTGGCAAGTGAGAGCAAAAAGCTGCTGGCAAAAAGGTATTAACTTCACTATGCTGCATTTTATGAGGTAACAAAGAGTGTCTTGGTTCTGTGCCTTGAAAGTAAATAGAACAATATTTCAGTCCTCCTTATTCAGTTGTCCAAATGCACATAACCGATTTTTGCAGATAGGGATTTATGTTCGCTTGTCAGCATCTAATAAAGTAGAGCAATTGAGTCTGCCATTTATTTCAGTGCTGTTGCCTTTATTTCAGCATCCTTGTGTACACTGCGTGGTGTCTGCCTTCAGGCTTTACTACGCCATGCGCTCCCTTGGTGGACCTGGGAGCACGCAGGGTCGCTTTGGACCGCGGGTTAGAGGATGTTAGGGGTGTGTGGTGAGCATGTCACCTGCCAGTGACACCCCCGGGCGCCCCCCACATCAGGCTTGGTCTCAACGAGCCCCAGTCCTCAACCATCCTTCAGCGATGAGGTTGCAGGAGAAGAAATGTCCTTCCACCTTCTACCTGGTCTACACTGATGGGTGCAGGCATGCGTGGGAAGGTTGTGTCCTACCTGCCCGTTGGTCCTGTTCCGTCAGCTGGTGGTCATTATGGGCTACGCGGACTCCTGATCTGAAACAAGCTTAAATTCATTCCTGTGAGTCTTTCTGCTTCTTTTCAGCCTCAGAGTTTGTTCTGCTCGGGGCATTTCCTATATTGCTCAGCAGCAGGGTGCCAGTTTAATAACCTCCGAGACAGGGAGCCTTCTCTCTGAAAGGGCGCTAAATTATCACAGCCTGCACCAGAATCCTGGAGCATTTCTGTTCTTGTGTTTTAGTTTGTTTTCCGTCTGCATTTTTGTATTTAATTGATGCACATTCTTCCATCACTCACTGAGACACCTCCTCTGGCCGTGGGGGTCTTGCATCCGGAGCCCCGTTGCGTTTGGCGTGCGGCGCCCCCGGGGCCCGTGCGTCAGCGATGAGGAGCACTGCGCGTGCACGGCTCCCGCCACCGGCAGCCCACACCGGTCGCTCTTGGCGACCCCCCGGTGCGGGTGGAACACTGTTGTCCAGTTGCAGATGGGATACCCACATCGACTGGCGGCCCCTTCCCATGCCGTCCCCCGCGGCTGGCTGTGGGGCTGCTGGGTGACCCGGCCGGGTCCTCCCGTCCCCTCTGGGGAGCCGTGTCCTTATTCCTCGTCCCGCTCTGCGCGTTGGGGAGCGCTGGGTACGGTGGTGCGGGCTGGGGAGCGTGCGTACCTCCACGCATGAGACCGTGCATGGGCAAACGGAGCCAGCGCGTAGTTCTCATTACTTTGCCAGCATAATTCAGAAAGAAAAAAAGCTTTCTATGCTTCAGTGGCATAGTTTTTAAAGATTTTTTTTTTTTTTCATGTTTTATTCAGCTAGAATTTGTATTTCAGCTACTAGTTCCTTGAGAGGAAATATAAATCGATCCAGACTAACACTGGCCGGTTCATCCTCAGAACTGTCTTTATAAAGAATTGCTCTGCAGAGACAGAGCACAGCAATGTTAGCAGAAGAGCTGCTGAAAAACCCCAGGGGTCTTGGTAGTCGGAGTCTGGTTTATGGCTACTTTGCTCTCATCTAATGTTAATGGCACTGCACTAATTTCTGAAGATCCACACGGAAGAGCAAGCGAGAGCGATGCTGCTGGGGTCTTCTGCCACAGTTCATAACAGATGAGCTGGTGGGGAACCGCCCCGCGTGACCAGTCACTTTTGGGAACTCTGATTTTAAGGATGATTTTTAGCCAGATATTTTTCATGAAAAGTTTCAAAGGAACTGAAGAATGTTAGTTCACGTGATGGTTTTCTCGTAATACTGCAATTTTACCTATGATGCGTTTTTTAGAAAATGCACATATTTTTTTGCTTCCAATATCATCTCATCCAAATTTCCCGGTGGAAATGTTTCAGACTTACATTTTTAAAATTGCAAAAAGAAACCAGTGTTGAAATATTGAAACCCTTCTCCATGCACATGTCTATTTATGTTCTTGACATAAAGTATCTTGACAAAAAACCTGTAGCTAGTTCCAGTTGGAATGTACAACCCAACATTTTCAGCTTTACATTAACACCTAGGAGAGGAGAAGGATGAAACATTGACTCTTTTGTGGTTTATTTCATGGGGGATGTGTTTGGAACACAAATAAAGAAAAAACCCCAACAACAAAAAACCAACCGTGCTTTTGAACAGCAGGTGCTAAAAAAAGTCAGTGGTTAAAATGTCTCTGTGACTCCTCTGCTTGTCCATCATTATTCACTGAGGAAGAGAAAAGAATGACAGGGCTCAGCACCTGTCTGCAGATTCCAGTCTATAAATGAACTAAGTATTTCCTGCATTTTAGCTGTTCCAGTAAAATGAAATCCTGAACTCTGTTTTATTGACTTTTTTTGGATGCGCTATAAATAAAATCGCACACTGGAGGAGAACCTGGGGGTGGGGTGTTTATACAAACACAGGGAGATTCTCCTGTGTGTAAAATCGACTGACTGTGAAGGAGCTGCTGAAGGGCTGCGCCACGGGCAGCGGAAGGCTCTCCCGCGGTGCCGGCAGCCTCCTGCGGCGCAGAGCGGAGCCTCCTCTCCCCCGGCACCCGGCCACCGCCACCCG
>VZTS01024368.1:0-22503 GCA_013400795.1 Pluvianellus socialis | reverse complement strand
AAAAAAAAAAAAAAAAAAAAAAAAAATCCTCAGTAGTGACCCACTCCTTAGGCGTGTGTGTGACCACGGAGCAAATTTCCAGCCTGAAGAGTTTCTCCCAAACCAGCAGGTCATGGGCCCCACGACAGCTTGCAGATGACAAATCCTGTTCCAAACATGTTCCTTCAGCTGTGCCCGCTCGGTTCCTTGCAGAACTGCGACACCAACGACAAGAGTTAAACTATGCTAATACCGTACACAGGAAAGTGTGCTCATATTTTTAGAAAGCACACGAGGACGTCAACACTTTTTTTTTTTTTTTTTTAAATTTTATTTTATTTTAAACGTTAGTTCACCCAACTGGCGGCACGGCTACGAGATGCTACTCCACAGAAGTTTATATGCAGGCAGTATGGCATGGGTGGGTTGTGAAAGCATTATTGCAAGCGCCACAGATTTACAGCATTACTCACAAAGGACAGAAACCCAAGTGATTCATGCTCATCTTTCTAGAAAAGCAGCTTAAGTTTCCTTCCCATCCTCACACGTCTAGGACAACATGTTCATCTTCGTGAAGATCTCATTGCTTAACTCTTCCCGCGGCGCTCGTCATAACTTCCGTGTCAGATGTCGGACTGTATTTTCTGGTGGAGATATGAGTTCCTCAAAGTATGGACTGGTCTCTAAAAAAAAATCAGATGCTACTGAAGAATGGGTCAATCGCTGCATTAGAAGAGCGGCCTCACGATCCCGTTGTCCTTCACAGAAAATGCTCTCAACTTCATTTTGCGAGACGTTGAGCTCCTATTGAATTGCCCGCCCCACAAAAGCAGCCCTAATGCCGAAGAGAGGGACACGTGCCGTGAGTCTTCCCGTTAAAACACCCACCTCCATTCCAGTCCTCACGGCATTTCTTTGTCACCCTGCAGTATTTAAGCTTCTCCGACACCGTACTAGGGGACGGACGTCATAGGAAAGAAAGGCAGCGTGATAAAGGGAATATTCATCTCCAAAAGTCGCCGGGGCGGGAAACCCCACTTGTCCGGTTGATTCCGGGAAAGCGTAGGACGGCAGTGAAAATGTTAAAGTTTATATTCCCGAATTTCCTTTGTTGAGCCCGCTCCTTCTGTAACAATAATAGCTTCTCATGCTGCTTTTTAAAATTCACTGACCACGTGCCGGACGCAACCGGATGATTCTGGGTGAGGCGGTAATTTTAGTTTGGTAAAACGCAGTTCACTTCACCTACACCAAATAAAAAGCGCCTCCAAAAAAAAAAGCCAAACCCAATATACTTAAGATATATTAACTCAGAAGTCAACAGGAGATGACTCCACCGCACTCCACCAGTCCTTCTCTGTCATCCTTTGGGAGGGACGGCTTTGTAAGCGAACTCTTAGTCAGAAAGAGACACAAGCACTTCATAAAACAGTATTACAAAAGCTGTATTACAAAACTTCCCCAAAAGCAGGGTCCAGGCAGGAGGGACACCACGACTTCACTTACTCTGAGAGATTATTGTAAACCCTTCTTAATTAGGGCTTTAGCCTACTCATTCTCTTTAATAAAACCAGAGTTTATATTTGGTTCTGTACCTCATAAAAAGGGTGTTGGGAGAAGTTCTTTCCATCTGTGCAGGATCAAAATGGAGATGTAACTTCTGGGACGAAGGGCTGAGAGCCCACCGAGCTATCCAGGTGTTTTGTGCACAGAATGAGTTGGGTTTCCTTAAAAATCAAGGAGAACCCATCAGGATGCAGAAGTCCATGCTAAAGATTTCATCCACTGCTGAAAGCATCAGCAAGGGCATCCTCAATCATTCAGTATCATCAGAAGAGACTTTACCCTGTCCCAAGACCTGTGATTTCCCATCCCAACTTCAAGCCAATAAATGTTGGCCAACAGAAGAGGACTCTTACACGTGTTGTCTTCCTCCCCATATTCTCTTCATAGCCAGGAGCCCCTTCTTACCCTGTCTCACCAGAGCATTGACAGTTTTTGCCTGTTGTTTTTCAGCTGAAGAAGGTCCCCAGCAGATTTACTCCTTCCTACACTAACATGAGCACAACAGGCTCCTCGTTGTCTTCCACCTTCTGTAGGGTGGCTTCAAGGCATCTTGAGGCTGTAGATTTTGGAAAATCAAGGAGGCCAAAACTGCATCCCGGGCTGCACCCCCAGCAGTGTGGGCAGCAGGGTGGTGGGGACGGGGGGGACGGATTCTGCCCTTCTGCTCCACTCGGGGGAGATCCCAGCTCGGGTCCAGCTCGGGGGGGCCCAAAAGCAGAAGGACACGGAGCTGTTGGAGTGGGGCCGGAGGAGGCCCCAGAGATGCCGGGAGGGCTGGAGCCCCTCTGCTGGGAGGACAGGCTGGGAGAGCTGGGGGGGTTCAGACGCGAGAAGAGAAGGCTCCAGGGAGACCTTCCAGCCCCTGCCAGTACTTAAAGGGGGCCTACAGGAAAGTTGGTGAGGGACTCAGGATCAGGGAGTGGAGCCACAGGATGAGGGGTGATGGTTTTATATGGAAAGAGGGGAGATTTAGATGGGATATTGGGAAGAAATTCCTGGCTGCAAGGGTGGCGAGACCCTGGTCGGGGTTGTGCTGAGAAGCTGTGTCTGCCCCATCCCTGGAAACATTCCAGGCCAGGTTGGATGGGGCTGGGAGCAACGTGGTGTAGTGGGAGATGTCCCTGCCCATGGCAGAGGGTTGAACTAGGTGGCCTTTAAAGGTCCCTCCCAATCCAAATGATTCTGTGAAAACTTCCACTGAGTCAAGCTTGTACTGCTGGTGTTGGTACCTTCAAAGGAAAGAAAACCAGCCCAACACCAAATCCCAAACCATTCTGTAGCCTCCGAGGTCTGAAGTCAAGAGCAAGTGTCTCCAAGTGACCTGATGTGGTTAGTATCTCTTTCTGCTCTCCTTCCGTAATAATAAAAAACTCTGAACTCCAGCGGCCTCAGCCTCCCATCCACCATCACCAGCTGCCCACTCCCAGCTGCACTGCCCCTCCCAGCAGTGTTGGCCATCACCAAGGCAAAGAAGTCACAACCAAAATCCAGGATTTTTATGGCTATTGGGGGGGTCTGGTGCAGTTACTGGCCATTTTGGCTAACGCCCGCCATATAGGCTGCTCGCTAGTGAGGTTGTGGTGCTCTGGAGCTAAATGAAGCATCGCAACTCATCAAGCTCTGTGGGCCAGGCTGTCCAAAACCCAACAGACACGGAGACAAACGCCCGATCCACCAGCAGACAGCCAGGAGGCCTCGCTCTACCAGACCTCTTCTGCTTACGACACAGCTGCCGTGTCTCAAGCAGCAAACAAAGGCAAGGGATGATTACAAGCTGCTGAAGAGTAATTGTAATTATCTCCCGGTAATCTATTAGCAGTACATTAGGACAGCTGAACAACCTCCTTTTCTCTCAGGGCCACCTGGAGTGCTACTGCTTCAAGAAAAAGCTCAAACAACCCAGGCCAGACTTCTTGTCCTGGCCTTCAAACCAAATAGATTCTTGTTTGCCCAAGGCAGAAAACTATTATCTGCCCACCTTAAATATTAGCTAGAAACTATCCTGACCTTTGCAGTTGCCATGACAGCTATGTATTGAGCGTTAGGTCATATGCCATGACGAGGATAGCTGCTAGAAATAGTTTAGCATTATCAGTGTGTCAGATGGATGCCTGCTGCGGTCCTTCCACCTCGCTCGGCACACAGGAGGTTGTCATCGCACAACAAGCCATCGCCTTGGCCATCGGCTGCCTTTTAAATACGGGAAGCGTAGCAGAGCGGTTCAAATGTCCTCCAGGTCATCCAAACGACCAGCTCCGCGTAATCCTCAGGGGGTCACTGCTGCAGCGCTCCTCCCAACCTCGAGTCTCACAGAGCGGAGATATTCGGCAAGAACAGCGGCCAGGTTGGCCGGGGCTTTGAGCAACTTGGTCTAGTTGAAGGTGTCCCCGCCCACGGCAGTAAGGTTGGAATTAGATGATCTTTAAGGTCCCTTCCAACCCAAAACATTCCGTGATTCTCTGATTTTGGTTACGAGACAGTTTGGCACGGTTATCCCCCAACACGAGACATCACCTAGCCTTTCCTCCACCCACGGTCATTTAACTCCTCCAAAAAAGGCACCGAGTTCAACTGCAGCCCTCAGCAAAACGCTGCTCTTGCGATTTAAGAGCAGCTTTTATTCAAACCAAACTTTTGACAGAAAACATGAACGCTCCAGCAGGAAGTGAGTCCGTCGGCCCCATTTCTTCCCTCCAGGAGAGCACGGTCAGAAGCAGGTTGCTGCTGAGGGACAGTACCTCACCCCGAGGGGAGAAAGCCCAGGTTCAGCCATACTGGAGGAGCCTCGACAGAAGTGATGGCAAACTCTGCCTAAACCAAATCCCACGGCCACGAGAATTCACCTTTTTAGAGAAGAGCAGCCAGAATGAAGAGACTGGGTTAACGATTTGAGACCGCAGCCTGTTGACCTCAACAGAAGGACTCTTCAAAGGGAGTCATACGCGTTTCTTTCTGTGCCACATTTGTTCAACTACACAAAGCAGGATACTCTGTGCCCTTTACCCCCCTCAATTTTTATTATTACCTGGGAAGACTGCTTAAGAAAATGAGTTGAGAACCAGTGGAGGACTTAAGTACATGCTCTCAATGGCATAAATTATCTTCTCATTTCCCTAAATGCAGGATTACACAAGACGATTCCCTGGAGAGTGGCTGAACTCCTACAGTTACAGGTTACAGGTGGAAACCCCACATTGCACAAATTCACAGTCAGACAGGGTCACCTTTCGAAGAAGCCGCGCAAACGTGAATTAAGATATTACGTGCGGTGAGATACCTATTCGGCGTCGCGTGCCACAGCAGGAGAGCCAGTAAAGCAACTTCACTGATACAGAAAAAAATTAATCCCCCAAAGAAGTGCTACCCAGTCCACGACGAGTCCCGCTTTCTGTCTTCACTCTTTAAGGTCAGATTTGCAAGGGGCTAGGAGGAATGAAGGGGAAGCAGCGTGCCAAATGATGACATTAAAATGTAAGCACTCCAAGATTTGGACTGTGGAGACGCAGTTGAACACGCACAGTTTTAGTTTTTATACCCAGAACGTGTAGCAAACAAGAAAAAAAGCAGAGTAGCACGTAGAAGACCGTGGCAGAGCAAACAGTTTAGACTGCGTTAGAAGTCAAGATGGATACTTGCCAAATCTAGCTTCTAGCTATCCCCGAGCTGAGGGGGGTGGTGGTGGCAGGACTGCATTTCATAGGATCATAGAATCGTGGAATGTTAGGGGTTAGCAGGAATCTCTGGACATCATCTAGTCCAACCCCCCTGCCGGAGCAGGGGCACCTACAGCAGGGGGCACAGGATGGCGTCCAGGTGGGTTGGGAATGTCTCCAGAGGTGGAGACTCCACCACCTCTCTGGGCAGCCTCTGCCAGGGCTCTGCCACCCTCCAAGGAAAGAAGTTCCTCCTCGTGCTNCTACACAAAGCAGGATACTCTGTGCCCTTTACCCCCCTCAATTTTTATTATTACCTGGGAAGACTGCTTAAGAAAATGAGTTGAGAACCAGTGGAGGACTTAAGTACATGCTCTCAATGGCATAAATTATCTTCTCATTTCCCTAAATGCAGGATTACACAAGACGATTCCCTGGAGAGTGGCTGAACTCCTACAGTTACAGGTTACAGGTGGAAACCCCACATTGCACAAATTCACAGTCAGACAGGGTCACCTTTCGAAGAAGCCGCGCAAACGTGAATTAAGATATTACGTGCGGTGAGATACCTATTCGGCGTCGCGTGCCACAGCAGGAGAGCCAGTAAAGCAACTTCACTGATACAGAAAAAAATTAATCCCCCAAAGAAGTGCTACCCAGTCCACGACGAGTCCCGCTTTCTGTCTTCACTCTTTAAGGTCAGATTTGCAAGGGGCTAGGAGGAATGAAGGGGAAGCAGCGTGCCAAATGATGACATTAAAATGTAAGCACTCCAAGATTTGGACTGTGGAGACGCAGTTGAACACGCACAGTTTTAGTTTTTATACCCAGAACGTGTAGCAAACAAGAAAAAAAGCAGAGTAGCACGTAGAAGACCGTGGCAGAGCAAACAGTTTAGACTGCGTTAGAAGTCAAGATGGATACTTGCCAAATCTAGCTTCTAGCTATCCCCGAGCTGAGGGGGGTGGTGGTGGCAGGACTGCATTTCATAGGATCATAGAATCGTGGAATGTTAGGGGTTAGCAGGAATCTCTGGACATCATCTAGTCCAACCCCCCTGCCGGAGCAGGGGCACCTACAGCAGGGGGCACAGGATGGCGTCCAGGTGGGTTGGGAATGTCTCCAGAGGTGGAGACTCCACCACCTCTCTGGGCAGCCTCTGCCAGGGCTCTGCCACCCTCCAAGGAAAGAAGTTCCTCCTCGTGCTCACATGGAACTTCCCATGGGCAAGTTTGTGCCCGTTCCCTCTTGTCCTATTCTTGGGAACCACTGGAAAAAGCCTGGCCCCCTCCTCCCTTGAAGTATTGCTCAGCATTGATGGGATCCCCCCTCAGGNGTCACCTTTCGAAGAAGCCGCGCAAACGTGAATTAAGATATTACGTGCGGTGAGATACCTATTCGGCGTCGCGTGCCACAGCAGGAGAGCCAGTAAAGCAACTTCACTGATACAGAAAAAAATTAATCCCCCAAAGAAGTGCTACCCAGTCCACGACGAGTCCCGCTTTCTGTCTTCACTCTTTAAGGTCAGATTTGCAAGGGGCTAGGAGGAATGAAGGGGAAGCAGCGTGCCAAATGATGACATTAAAATGTAAGCACTCCAAGATTTGGACTGTGGAGACGCAGTTGAACACGCACAGTTTTAGTTTTTATACCCAGAACGTGTAGCAAACAAGAAAAAAAGCAGAGTAGCACGTAGAAGACCGTGGCAGAGCAAACAGTTTAGACTGCGTTAGAAGTCAAGATGGATACTTGCCAAATCTAGCTTCTAGCTATCCCCGAGCTGAGGGGGGTGGTGGTGGCAGGACTGCATTTCATAGGATCATAGAATCGTGGAATGTTAGGGGTTAGCAGGAATCTCTGGACATCATCTAGTCCAACCCCCCTGCCGGAGCAGGGGCACCTACAGCAGGGGGCACAGGATGGCGTCCAGGTGGGTTGGGAATGTCTCCAGAGGTGGAGACTCCACCACCTCTCTGGGCAGCCTCTGCCAGGGCTCTGCCACCCTCCAAGGAAAGAAGTTCCTCCTCGTGCTCACATGGAACTTCCCATGGGCAAGTTTGTGCCCGTTCCCTCTTGTCCTATTCTTGGGAACCACTGGAAAAAGCCTGGCCCCCTCCTCCCTTGAAGTATTGCTCAGCATTGATGGGATCCCCCCTCAGGCTGCTCTTCTCCAGCCTAAAGAGACCCAACTCCCTCAGCTTTCCTCATCGGAGAGATGTTCCAGCCCCCTAATCACTTTCCTTCCTTTACAAGGTCAAGGGGATGCAACCTCCGCTAAGTCTTTCTGGATGGTCCAAAATCACGCCGTAGAGTAATATTTCAATAAAAGAGGGTGATATAGGGAAGGTACACGCCGAAAAGGAAAAGGCTGAAGCTACTACAGCACAGTGCAGCCCTGGCATCTGATCAGGGAGACAGATGAAGGCAGCAATCTGTCTCCTTAAGATATGCACATTTTATTATTTTTATTTTTTATTTTTTTAGTTGCTGCATAACTGTATGTGAAGACGCTGATAAAATGGCTGCAGCAGGAGGGGGCTGCAGCAGGAGGGGGCTGCAGCAGGAGCGTCCCTCTGCAATCACGAGGGAAGTAATGAGAAATTTCATCGTTAGCAGTGCTTAATTGCCAGTGGCCAGAACACTCCTTAACATCCCTTATTAGCTTCGTAACATACCTGTGGACCAGGACCATAAACCAGTTTTTGCTTGAGAGTTTAAAATCTTGCCGCAGCTGCCTTTCAGGGTACGCTCGGAAAGTCACCTCGGAAAAGTCGTAGGCGCCACTGCGTCGCCGTGCGTGGTTTGCGTGTTGCCCCGAAACACAGCTGTGTTTCCTGTGGGATCACACGCACGAGCCCATTTTATCCCACCCCAAAACATCCTTCAGGTTACCTTCTACACCAGCTCACTCCTCTTGGTGCGCAGTCACGCTAAAGACTCTCCAAAAATCAATTATATGGAGACCGGCAGGAGGGCAGAACGACGCTGCCCACCACCACACCAGAAGGAAATGGGTCACTCATCTTCAGGTTCGGTGCAAGAATCCAGATTAAATTCCTCCCGTCTTCAAGGCTCAAAGCAACTCTGCGCCAGCCTACACCAGCCTTCCTCCCATCCCACATCAAAATCTGTCTCCTCCTACTCCATACTATTTATTTTGGTTTCCCAGCTAGCCCATGGGCTACCCTGCATGCATCACGTTCTCATCTCCATCTCATGGAGCCAGGCCTTCCCCTGCATTGGAAGAGGCTGCCCAGGGAGGTGGTGGAATCACCGTCCCTGGAGGGATTTAAAAGACGGGTAGACGTGGTGCTGAGGGACATGGTTTAGGGGTGGTTTTGGCATAGGTTTATGGTTGGACTTGATGATCTTGAAGGTCTCTTCCAATCCAAGTAATTCTATGATTCTATGATTCTATATTAAAACTCAGCTACAAGGGGCCGAAGGACCCATGTGTGCTCCAACCTACTCCTTCCCTCAAAATACTCCTCAAATGGAGAGGTGCTGGGTGGAGAATGGATGGGGAGCAGCCCTGAAGAGAGGCACTTGGGGATGTTGGTGGATGAGAAGCTCAACAGGAGCCGGCACCGTGCGCTGGCAGTCCAGAAACCCCCCGCCCCCTGGGCTGCATCCCCACAGCGTGGGCAGGAGGGCCGGGGGGGGAGATTCTGTCCCTCTGCTCTGCTCGGGAGGGGGGAGACCCCACCTGGAATACTGGGTCCAGCTCGGGGTGGCCCAACAGCAGAAGGACATGGAGCTGGTGGAGTGGGACCACAGGAGGCCCCGGAGATGCCGGGAGGGCTGGAGCCCCTCTGCTGGGAGGACAGGCTGGGAGAGCTAGGGGGGGTTCAGGCGGGAGAAGAGAAGGCTCCGGGGAGACCTTCCAGCCCTGCCAGGCTCTGAAAGGGGCTCCAGGAAAGCTGGGGAGGGACTCGAGATCAGGGAGTGGAGCCACAGGACAAGGGGCAATGGTTTTCCACTGGAAGAGGAGAGATTTAGATGGGATATTGGGAAGAAATTCCTGCCTGGGAGGGTGGTGAGCCCCTGGCCGGGGTTGCCCCGAGAAGCTGTGTCTGCCCCATCCCTGGAAACATTCCAGGCCAGGTTGGACGGGGCTGGGAGCAACCTGGTGTAGTGGGAGATGTCCCTGCCTATGGCAGGGGGTAGGACTGGATGGCCTTTAAAGGTCCCTGCCCACCCGAACCATTCCATGATTCTACGAAATAGCATATTCCTCCACAAAGGGATTATGGTCATCCTTGTGCCCAAGGCAAATGGGATGGACATCCATGGGCAGGAGGCATTTGCAGCCACACCGATAGCTTGGGGAACAAATATTCGGCAATGACTTTCGCATGTGTGACACAAAGATCTAATTGTGGACGTAAGAGCAGAGCAACAGCAAAAAGCTTGTGTTTTTAAGAGATCTAAAAACATTCACCTTCCACCAAGACGTACACATAGGCGCACAGCGAAGAGAAAGCCTTCCAAACCCCTACTTTGAAGGCACCTCACCCAGCTGGGACACAGAGCCTCAAACCGCCCTCCCCTGAGGCTCAGCACCACGACCACGTTACCCTCGAGGAAGCCATCAAGGATTTCATCATTTCATCACAAGTTGACACGACTGCGAGCCATTTACTGCAGCTCGAATGAAGATCAGAGGCCATTCTCCACATCGCTTATGTTTTCAGCATGTTTTTTCCCAAATCCACACCCTCGATCTTCGTTTCAGCCTCTTGTTAACACGTGGTTGCAGTCAAACAACTCCCCCCCTCAAAAATAGCCAGAAATTAACGCCATTTTTCACAGGGATTAGCTGCTAGCAGGCGTCTCTCAGCACGATGGTGAATTCCCATCAGGATACAGCGGAGCTATACCAACAATATGCCACCTGAAAGACGCAGCGAGGTACCAGCAGTACAAAGAAGATGTAAATAAGTTTGCATATGCAAGCATCAAAGCCTCCTCGTAATCCTGAAGTGTGAAAACATCTTTTCCCTACAAGATACTGAAGGAACGGTAGCGAGACCAACGGGGGTGGGAGGAAAAGAGAGGGGAAAAAAAAAAAAAAGAAAATACAAAAAAGTGTGACTGTAGCAGCAGCTCAACAGTTGGAGAAAAACCAGTAGAAACAGCAATTTGGGCACAAGGAAGGCAGTCACGCCAAGAGCGTGGGGACCAGCAACGTTCAGGCCCCTGCAGCAAGACGCAAGACAGCTCGGGCAGAGAATGACCCAAAAAATGGTGGGAGGAGAAGCAAAGCCACAAGGTTGCTCTGGGGGAAGCGGGATGGCAGCGGCTTCATGAAGGTCCTCTCATCTGCAGATGGAGTGAGCACACAGAACCACCAAATGTTAGGGGTTGGAAGGGACCTCTAGAGATCATCTGGTCCAACCCTCCTGCCAGAGCAGGTCCACCTACAGCAGGTGGCACAGGATGGCGTCCAGGCGGGTTGGGAATGTCTCCGGAATGGGAGACTCCACCACCTCTCTGGGCAGCCTCTGCCAGGGCTCTGCCACCCTCCAAGGAAAGAAGTTCCTCCTCCTGCTCACGTGGAGCTTCCCATGGGCAAGTTGGTGCCCGTTCCCTCTTGGCCCATCCCTGGGCACCACTGGGAAAAGCCTGGCCCCCTCCTCCCGGCCCCCTCCCTGCAAGTATTGCTCAGCATGGATGGGATCCCCCCTCAGCCTGCTCTTCTCCAGCCTATAAAGACCCAACTCCTTCAGCCTTTCAGACACCTCTGCAGTGCCACTGGACTCCAGCAGCTGCAGAAGCAGCAGCCAGTAGGTGCGTTTTTCATTTTATTGTATTTGTTTCTGCAGCTTTCTGCTAGAATGCCAAGCCTCTCGTCCCAGGGATGAAGGCAGTTGCGGGGTTTCTGCTAGAGCTGAGAAGGAGGACGCGAAAGGTGTGAAAAAGCAAGAGAGCAGAAATGGAGCAGAAGGAAAAAGTGAGAAATAAAGGCAGAAGGGGGCAAATTTTCCGGCAAATCCCACGGGGCTGCCCGATACATTTCTCAGACCTCCCTGGCCCACTGCAACCACACAGACGGCCCAGCAAATCTTGGTTTAGTGGCTCCATACACAAGAGGCAGGAGCAGAAACAAAGGTTGAATGGATTTTACATGTATTTTAAAGCCTTGGAAAGGGTAAGATGAAGAGAGGGGGGAAAAAGCCCCACCAACCCCAAGCAAACAACGTAATAAGGCAGAGCAAGGTCTGCAGGGAGAGGCAGCCCAGCAACAGCAATGAGTTTAAGAAAATTGCATCATTGGTGGTATTTGTGCGTCCGCTGCTGGAGCAAGGCTGAGCCAAGTACCTACAGAAATAGGTATCCCTAAGAGTGTAATCCTGCATGGCGGCCAGAGAGGACAGCTTATTCCTTAGGAGTCCTCCAATCCACGCTGAGCTTCAAGATGAGGGTCTGCTTCTACAGCACTATAGGTAGCAAAACCATGTCATGGTAGATCTGTCAAGGTAGGAAGATACCAAGGGTAAGGGAGACTCAAAAACCTTCCAAGAAAAGAGGATATGGACCTGTTGGAGTGAAGCCAGAGGACACCACTGGGATGCTGGGAGCGCTGGAGCCCCTCTGCTGGGAGGACAGGCTGGGACAGCTGGGGGGCGTTCAGCCGGGAGAAGAAAAGGCTCTGGGGAGACCTTCCAGCCCCTGCCAGGGTCTGAAAGGGGCTCCAGGAAAGCTGGGGAGGGACTCGGGATCAGGGAGTGGAGCCACAGGACGAGGGACGACGGTTTTACATGGAAAGAGGGGAGATTTAGATGGGATATTGGGAAGAAATTCCTGGCTGGGAGGGTGGTGAGCCCCTGGCCGGGGTTGCCCTGAGAAGCTGTGGCTGCCCCATCCCTGGAAACATTCCAGGTCGGGTTGGACGGGGCTGGGAGCAACCTGGTGTGGTGGGAGATGTCCCTGCCCATGGCAGGGGGTTGGAACTAGATAGACTTTAAGGTCCTTTCCAACCAAAATCAGTCTCTGATTCTACAATATCAAACCAGCAGGCCTGGGTCTAGTAACAGGGACTGAGGGAGTCATTGTAGAGTTGCTGATACACCACGTCCTTGGTTAGCTCAAGACAGACAAGAGGACTCCTGCACCACTAACGCATGCACATTTGCATGGGTACTCACCACGGAGTACTGACCCGCCAGACCCTCAGCCTAGTTTCCCATCCCTTAAGTGGTTTTTAGGGCTGTATCCCAACAGACGTCAACAGGTCAATGCTGTAGAAACACGCTGGCTTGAATCCAGCGTTAAAGTTACAGCCGTACAATCACAAGCTATGAAAAAGCCTACACGTCCGACGAGAAAACATTAAAGCTCAGGTTAGCAGAGGCTGCACGGAGAGAGTTCAAGGAGTTTTAACCTTTCTCCCAGTTGAAAATACATGCCTAGGTCTGATGTTCCAGTGAGGCTGCCTGGTACCGGAGCACTTCTGAAAGTGTGGATGTACTGATCAAGGGCAGGATCTCCTCATCAGGCAGCTAAAACATGCCAGAGACCCAGTCAGTCTCCGGCTTTATGAAGGTGCAGATGAGGAACACGCTTCTGAATGTGCCTAGGAAATCCTGAGACCTGAAACCACAGCCTGACTGTCATGGCACACAGGGGGCATTTTTTATGTCAGGGCTTTGCCTGCTCCTGGGCAATGGGAAAAAAAAGAGATCACCAGCGTTGTAACCCCACAGAAAGGAATGAGATATATCAGACCAGTTGCGCTTACAAACACATCCCCATCCTCATCCCCTTCCCTGGGCATCCAGTCACAGAATTACAGAATCACCCAGGTTGGAAGAGACCTTTAAGATCATCAGGGCCAACCATCAACCCAACACTGCCCAACCCACCACTAACCCGTGTCCCTCAGCACCACGTCTGCCCAGCTGGGAAACGCCTCCAAGGATGGTGACTCCACCACTGCCCTGGGCAGCCTCTGCCAGTGCTTGACAGCTCTTTCCGGGAAGAAATTGTACCCAGTATCCAATCTAAACCTTCCCTGGTGCAACTTGAGGCGGTTTCCTCTTGTCCCATCCCTTGCTCTTTGGGAGAAGAAATCAACCCCCCTCTCTCTACACCCTCCTCTCAGGCAGTTGTAGGGAGCGAGAAGGTCTCCCCTCAGCCTCCTTTTCTCTAGGCTGAACAACCCCAATTCCCTCAGCCAGTCCTCACAGGACTTGTGCTCCAGACCCCTCACCAGCTTTGGTGCCCTTCTCTGGACATGCTCCGACCCCTCAATGTCCTTCCTATACTGTGGCTGTCAAAACTGAACACAGTACTCAAGCTGCGGCCTCACCAGTCGTAGAATCATAGAATAATTTAGTTTGGAAGGGACCTTAAAGATCACCTAGTTCCAACCTCCCTTGCCCAGTCCTCACCTGAACTTGTTGAGATGCCAAACCACAAGAAGAATAGCGCTGGGCTGGCCAGAAGCCCGTCTAGCCTGGCACCCTACCACCAAAAGCAGATGTCGACACCCTAGTAAGATCAGTGCAAGCGCATAGCAATTCTTTAATGTGTTAGTACTACATTAACACAAGAGGTAAAACCATAGATAGGACAAAGTTTGTGGTACATGAACAGTGAAGGAAAGGAGGAAGAACAGCTGCCTGGCCAAGGTCGATAAGGTAAAATGAGATTTGGTATTCTATAGAATCACAGAATGTTAGGGGTTGGAAGGGACCTCTGAAGATCACAGAATCACAGAATGTTAAAGGGTTGGCAGAGTCCTCTGGAGATCATCTAGTCCAACCCCCCGAACAGAGCAGGTCCACCTACAGCAGGCTGCACAGGATGGCATCCAGGCGGGTTGGGAATGTCTCCAGAGGTGGAGACTCCACCACCTCTCTGGGCAGCCTCTTCCAGTGCTCTGCCACCCTCCAAGGAAAAGGTGCCCTGGAAGTCATCGCCTCGCTGTCAGTATGATTAATTGCTATTTATTCAGTGCCAGAGCAGGTAATGATTGCTGTGCTGGCAAGTGGGAAAGGCGAGCGACAAGGAGTTGTTGGAGGGGGAGGAATTCTCTGGAGCCAGCAGAGATGAGGAGCTGACTCAAAACTTTGGGATTTGTGGTTAGAGGTACAGACTGCAAGAGAGGCCGCTGTGGGATAACCAAGCCGTAAAGCAAGGCTAGTCACTGAAATTCCTGCAGTACTAGTCAAGTCAGCACCTTCATTTTGCATAAGGCCTATTTAAATAGGTATTTTTAAGTCTTTAGGACTCAAGGCAGGTTTTAAAGCTGGGCTACTGCACTTTTGAAGATGGCTCATCAGAGCAGAAAATTAAGTTGGCTAGCAGATAGCAGATTCAAGCTAATATCAGTGCCAGTTAACTCGGTTCTTTGAAGGAAGAACAGGTTGACACGGAAGTCAGTGTGGTCTTGGGCGCTCATAAAGAGAACCCATTAAATAAAACATTTTTAGTAATTCGGTAGTGACGAGCTACTCTACAGTAAAGCCAGCGACCAACTTCCTCGTACAGAGCCCACTTCTCTCACCCTCACTCTGTTTAAAATGGGATTATTCCCTACCTTAAAAGCCAGTGAGTTGATTTTAAGACAAAGATATTCCTGGCCCATTTTCCTAATCTTTCTCAAACTCCTACACCCCAAAACAAACGCTCAAAGACGCGGGAAGGCCAAGCTCCACCGCTCCGGAGAACAAAACAGGAGAAAAGCTGCTATTGGACCGGAAGAGTTTCAGCCAGCCCACCCATCGCCCACATCTTTGAAGACTGGGAGCTCTGGACTAGAGAAACAGGGAAGTTATTGTTACAAAAGTGATTAATTTTCCCGACCGTCATTTTTGGAATGCCAGTATTGAAAACTGTTACCTGTTAACAGCAATTTTGCTATAACACGGCCAAGGACTGCTAGCAATTAGGATCCGTTCTTATTACGTAGGACTGACAAACGACCCAAACTCTCAACTCCCACATATTATACGCAGTGAGAAGGAAAGGACTACAGGCTACCAAATCCTTCTTTTGAACCTGCCACCTTTTTTATTCAAACCTCCCTAGTTCTTTGTAAGAGTCCTCAGCAACTCACAGCATCCTCCTCTTCCAATAATAGGTGCCTAGAACAAAGAACCAGAAAAGCTTGATTATACGAGTAATGCCTTACGTGAGCAAATCGGACTTCTGTCCCTGCGGGAGAACAAAAATTTCTCTTCTATCTATGTCATCCTTGCAACAGAGATGGCCCAGGGAAAATAGGGCAGAGGAAACGAAGGGATCCCTTTGCAAGGCCACAGAAAACAAGGTAACCAGGTTAAAAGGACGCTACATAATGGAATTTTTCAGAACGACACAAGAATTCGGGCAGAAGGGCTGTATTTAACACAATTATCGGTGCAGCGGTGATTCAAGCTGGATGTTACGCCGCAGCGGCTGAGTCACGGGGACCCTCCACGGAAAAGCTCTTAACCCGCCACACCACCGCGGCGATTCAAGGAGCCTGACAAGCTTCCTGCGGTTAAACCGAGCCGCGGTACTTTGCTGCCAGAAAGCCTGCACGCACGCTGCCACGGCGCAGCTTCCACGGAGAAGTTACTTAAACCCACAGCTACTGTGGGCCCGAGCCGGACAGTAAAGCCTTTAATCCAGTAATACCACCCTAAAAAAATGTTTGGGAGCTTGCTTTAAAATGACAAAGCCCAGCAGGTCCCTTGAAGCCGAAGAACGAGACAGTGAGATAAGGCACGGTCTGCAGAAGCAGCCAGACTTGCAATTTGCTCGCTGATTAGATCCCTCGAGCAGAGCGCTGCAGCAGGAAAATGAGCCCCATCATCACCCAGACGCTACTTAGCGACTTGAAGGCAACACCGGCAGCGCGTTGCCTTTCAGGATAAGCCATCTTACCCCAACGTTTTGTGGAGCTTGAGGGACGACGGTCGTTATTTAGGCATGACCAAGATGTCGCCGTCATCGTCGTCTTCAAAAACTTGCTTTGCCTGTCTGGCACAGTGCGGGTTTCAGATGCTGCTCGCCACTCACAATATCAAAGTGCTCTTCGCACACGCCTCTCGCGCAGTTCAGTAGGAACATTTACCACCAAAACCCATCAGGACTTCCAAAGCCTGATGTGCTCCGGAGGTTCTCCAAGCGCACAAAGCAAGTTTATGTGTCTATGGAGAAGGTCTGTAGTCAGCTTGACTTTGGCTACATGAAGGCCATGGTTTCGGATCCGAAATATTGCAGAGGAAGTTTATCTAACGAGGAGGCAATCAAAGAACGTGCTGCTTAGCAAAAACAATAAAATGAAAAAATTAAGCGCTGCCAGCCAACGATGAAAAGCAAATCAATTAATTCTGGAGAATTAACAGGCTCCTCTGGAAAAAATCCAGCAAAAAAACTCCCTTTGAAATCACGACATGTGATTTCAAGTGCCCGAAAAAGTGCTCGATTGCTCTGCTGTATTTCCATTCAAACGTCGTACTGCCAAAGCCTCCAGATCAGCTCCACAGCTCCTTTTATCGACTTGTTTCTCCACACCTAGAAGTGCAGATCACCACAAACGGGACCACCAGTGAAACTGAGCGTTCAGTCTGGAGTGAACGTTGTTCTCCACTCTCCACCAGCAGCCGGCGTGTCAGCAGCATCAACAGCCTGACCAGTCACTAAGCTCAACTTCTTCAAAAGCGGCAGCAGCAGGAGGCAAACAGAACCATCAATGGTTTGGGTTGGAAGGGACCTTCAAGATCATCTAGTCCAACCCTCCCTCCATAGGCAGGGACATCTTCCACTAGATCAGGTTGCTCCCAGCCCCGGCCAACCTGGCCTGGAATGTTTCCAGGGATGGGGCAGCCACAGCTTCTCTGGGCAACCCCGGCCAGGGGCTCACCACCCTCCCAGGCAGGAATTTCTTCCCAATATCTCATCTAAATCTTCCCTTTTTCAGTTTAAAAGCATCACGCTTCATCCTATCACCACACTCCCTGATCAAGAGTCCCAGAATCTGCAGAAACATGAGAACGTGATGGTGAAGTTACACATTGGAAGGACCCAAAAGCTGGTGAGGAGCCAGAAGCAGAAGCATTAGCGCCTCTGAAGGGAGATCTGCTCTTGATGCGGTGGCACTGCTGCCCAAGACAGATCAATGCTAATCAATGAAGCGTCTTTCTGTTGGTTTAAGGGACCGGCTCTACGTTGGGTGAGGAGACTTTCCTTTTGGGCTCATCTGTACAGTGCGGATGTTGATGGCTGTCAGGACAGGTGCCAGGTAGATTCTGCTCTGACCACGGTCCAAGGGATGTGCTTGCTACACGTCACCCCCTCAAGAGGCATCCTTCCAAAGCCACCAGCTAATGTCTACTTCTCTCTGCCTACAACGAGATGGACTCCCTGGCCTGATTTAGAGGAGAAACACCCCCTGAGGACATGTTTGCATGAGCAGAGTGCAGATCCAGCGAACAGGCCGTATCTACCCACCGATACAGGTAGATGAGAAAATCTTGCCTCTCTGCAGTCTGCCCTCAACCGAACCTTTACGCCCCCCAGCGCTGCTTAACACCACACACATGCCCTCAAAAAGGGGAAAACAGCATTTTACCCACAATTCCAGAAGGGAAGGCAATGAACAAGTCTTCTGGGGAGCGGCTGAGGGAACTGGGGTTGTTCAGCCTGGAGAAAAGGAGGCTGAGGGGAGACCTTCTCGCTCCCTACAACCGCCTGAGAGGAGGGTGTAGAGAGAGGGGGGTTGATTTCTTCTCCCAAAGAGCAAGGGATGGGACAAGAGGAAACAGCCTCAAGTTGCACCAGGGAAGGTTTAGATTGGATACTGGGAACAATTTCTTCCTGGAAAGGGTTGTCAAGCACTGGCAGAGGCTGCCCAGGGCAGTGGTGGAGTCACCATCCCTGGAGGTGTTTCCCATTTGGGCAGACGTGGCGCTGAGGGACTTAGGTTAGTGGTGGGTTGGGCAGTGTTGGGTTGATGATTGGACTCCATGATCTTAGAGGTCTCTTCCAACCTAGGGGATTCTATGATTTTATGAAGGCTTCCTTGCCAGGCAGTAATAAGCTACCAAGTGGCATCAGCAGCATCAGCCTTCAGAAGCTGGACCTGCCAGGCCCCACACCTTTGCTAGACAACACCACAGATGCCTCTGTTGGTCTTCTACAGGCACATGGAACATTTTCGCTGTGCCCTCTACCCCATGGACTCTTTCAACACGGTCTGGTGCTTTGAGGGAAAGGAAAACTACTCCCAACTCTCAACACCATCACAACTGAGATACCATCAACCTGATTGCTTGTGCTGAAAAGAGCTGAAACTCATCAAAGACCAAGCAAGTCCTTGCTCACAAGTTGAGGTTAAGATTGCCGGGTGGTGTGGCACTCCGAGCACGCGGAAGAACTCTGCCCAAAGACAGATACCCCAGTGGTCCTACCTCAACTGAACAGGAGATCTCCAGCCCTGAGAAAAGACTATTTGAGCTGGCCGGGTGACACATTTCAAAGGAATAATCGGAACTGCCAGACACGCTGAACACAGGTCGAGGACGCTTTCCACGCAGCTCTGAGCGATACCCTCACCGCACTCAGCACCAGTGATCGCTTCACCCAACATGTCCACTCTGCTCAACTCAGCCTTTCCGGACACTAATTGCTCAGAGCAACATCAGAGCTGGAAGGGAGATTGCCTGCCAATCTGAAAGTCAATGACCTGTGCTCTTAAAAGCCATGGTCACACAGCCTAAATTGTAGCTAAAAATGAGGGAAGCTGATGAGTAGAGAAGAGGAAGAACATTTCTTAAACATCAAGTTGTTTTTTTTTTTCCTACCACGTTTACAATTTATTGCTACTTAGGCTGATAAATGGCACTAGGACCGAGTGCCATAACCAGAGGCAAGTGTGAGACATATATTCAGTATAAAACGTATATAACGTAATTAGTATAAAATGTGCTTGTTCTCCAATAATCGGGCAAAGCTAGAATTAATCCTAGCGAGGTGGGGAGACAGGCAGACATCCACTGAGATGCATCCTAAAGCCGGGACCCCAAAAGGATCCTGCCCATTTTTCTCTTTGCATTGGAAATATGAAAAATTAAGTCCCACAGTGGCTTTAAATAGAAATAAAATTTACACGCCATTAACAGCCAAAGCATAATGCAAAAGCCAACAAGCAGCTCTGCTATGGTCCAGCCATTACTCCAAGTGCACTCTGTATGTCCTCAGAAATTTATTTATAAAGCATTTTCTTCTTCCTCCCTCTCCTTGTACCAACAGACACAGAGCACGACAGTTTTAAAATGACAAATCAATACAGAGAGCTCTAAATAACAAATCATATTACAGCTGCATTAGAAATTTTCTTGGACTGTGGCTCATGAAGTATTGAATATTTTCAATTACTCTTCTTTCTCCTTCTCCAGCTGACATAAGAGCTCCCGAGTCGGATGTAAAAATCTGCTTCAAACATTTTCACCCTATGGAGCAGTTAAAGGCTTTTTCTTCTCGTTAGCGGAGAAAAGAAAATTTGTGAACAATGAGTGAACCTAAATCCGTGGCTGCAGTAAGCTCATCGCACAAAAGTGGTAGACCCGAGTTTAAAGAGCTTCCATTTCACAACATCTGTGCTCTGTTTATCTCCAGGAGTGTGAAGAAAAGGCATACATCCCTTCGAAGGACACTTCAATAGACACTTGTCGAAAGACAATCAGCGGATTAAACAGTTAGAAGCAAGAACAATAGTAGAGCTAAACTGGAGGCTCCTTCCTCCGATTTAAGAACCGGTCTGAGCTTAGGGAAGGGAGAGTTTCTCGACACCATCGAGCAGAGCGGTTCAGGAAGGCAAACTTGGCCTCACCTCCCCAGGAACCGTGAAAGGACGAGTCAGAGGGTGCAGGTCAGACTCCATCACCGGAGCAGTTCCAGCCGTATGTCATGCCGTGAGTGTCTCCTCTTCCTCCATCCCGCATCTCAGGTAACCAGTCACCCCAGCAGGCCAGATGCCCACAAGCACCTCTTCCCTCTCCCTGGAAATCTACTGGGTTTCTAAGCTTTAAGCTTCGAAAAGCATGAGAAGATATTTCAAAGTAGCGATACATGGGATTTTTTTATTTAATATACAGAGACTCCTCAGAACCTTTCCCACTCCTTTGCTCGTTTAAGGGATGCCCTTGGAGCTGCCCCATCACCTCGCCTGCCAGCCCTCGAACAAAAGGAGGGCTTGGAAGGAGGCGAATAGGAGATGAGATGCCTCACACTTTGTCATTTCTATTTCGGTGTCCAGCCACACTTGGGTTTTAACTCAAGTTCTTTGCGTCTTTTCATGTTCTGTATCAAATGGTTTGTTGCATTAAGGCTTCATTATCTCTCCTAGCCAAAAATACTCCGAGTATCTCAACAGCTCAGCTACAAAAGGCAGCGTTTGGTTTTCAGGAGAACAGACTTTCAAGGGAAGAAAGTAGCATGTAGCTTCAGCCACAAGAAACATCAGGAGAGCTTTGTTTTAATCTTCCTCCCCCACTGATACCGACCAGGATCTACAACCACGGCAACACGCGCAGAGTGAGCCCAACTCCTAATGAGGTCTACTTTGTCTGTCTACTTAACTTTTATTCATTTTGTCTTTTGCAACAGTGCAATCGCTGTAGGTTCTTTTCTAAAGCAAAAGCGATACTTCACCTTCAAATAATTCCCTTCACATTACAGCCCTTTATTTTTCCCCTCCTTCTTCATCCTTGCAAACCCTTTAGTCAATGCTGAAGAAAAAAAAAAAGGTAATAAGTCGGACAGTGCCATGCATCACTTCCAAGCGTTCGATACACAGGTGTTGCTTAATCCTGTCTTTAAAATAATACCCCCCAAACCCCAGCCAGCATCCAATTTTTATCGCTGAATAGCAGCACTGGTTTTTTGTTTTGTTTTGTGGTTTTCTTGGGTTTTTTGTGGTGGTTGGATACCACCACAGTTGCCTTCTAAAAATCTCACTGCCAGCTTTCAAAGCATATAAAAAATTTCTAGGCAAAGCGTTTGTCTACCATATAAATTTCCATTCACCAAGAAGGATCGGGAATATCTGCCCATGTTCCGGGGCATCCTCAGACCATCTTCCTGTACTTCAGAAGGAACAGCCCCTCTCTGCTGCACCCTGCCCGTTCGAGCACAGTTCACTTCTCTCTCAACTGCTCAGGATCGCAGAATCCCAGAATGGTTTGGGATGGGTGGGACCTTTCAAGCCAATCGAGTCCAACCCCCTGCTGTGGGCAGGGACATCTCCCACCACACCAGGTTGCTCCCAGCCCCATCCAACCTGGCCTTGAACACCTCCAGGGATGGGGCAGCCACGGCTTCTCGGGGCAACCCCGGCCAGGGTCTCACCACCCTCCCAGCCAGGAATTTCTTCCTAATATCCCATCTAAATTTCCCCGCTTCTAGAGTAAAACTGTTGCCCATCGTCCTGTGGCTCCACTCCCTGATCCCGAGTCCCTCCCCAGCTTTCCTGGAGCCCCTTTCAGACCCTGGCAGGGGCTGGAAGGTCTCCCCGGAGCCTTCTCTTCTCCCGGCTGAACCCCCCAGCTCCCCCAGCCTGTGCTCCCAGCAGAGGATGAATGACGATACCTCTCCGCAACCTTAAGTTTTCGGTTCTATGAACCAGAGAGAGCAGGAGCTACAAGATCCTCAGACACTAATGCCAACTGTATCGTTAACGGCAGCTCAGAGAAAAGAGCAAGGGAAGTGCCGAGAGCAAAGCTACTTCCAGCAAAATCCCCGCCACACAGCAAAGCGGAGATGAGCACTCAGGAGTTACCCTGGACGTTTCACCCGGAGAAATGGAGTAGAGTTGGCGACGTTATTTCCACTCCCTTGAGTAGAAAATTGCAACTGCACAAAAGAAAGCCAGCAGCGATATCGATTCGTTAACCCTGCTCTGGCGGCGCTTCTTCATATGTGACATATGGAAACCTCTGAGCATTCACCTGAAGTCTTCCACTGCCTTCATTTTTGCTTATAAAGGATTCATATTTTGCACTCTTTCCAAGCTAAGAGGACGTTACCTTTCATAAGACTGAATGCGCGAGCAGATGCAAACAGCGTTTGCTAAACAGTTTTAATGTCACTTTGTATATGGCAAATTATTCCAAGTCACAGTTAACTCCAGTCATCCAGTTACCCATGCCACGCTTCAGCTGGAGCCGGTCTGCAGACCTCTGGGGCAGACAAAATTATTTTTTCAATATTTTTTTTCCCTACACCACCCCTCTAGTTTTTTGAAGTTCAACAAGGGCCAGTGCAGGGTCTTGCGCCTGGGGAGGGACAACCCCAGGCACCAGGACAGGTTGGG